>RJWH01004039.1:0-20270 GCA_004363575.1 Solenodon paradoxus | reverse complement strand
TTTTTGGCCACCAGGAGGGCCTGTTGCGCCGCCGTGGTGTCTCGGACGGTGTCTGTGGAGGGCAGCGCGGTGAGGAGCAGGCCGCTGACACCACGCGGCCTCTCGGGCTCCCCCGGCGCCGCAGGGGCCGGGCGGCTCGGCCTGAGCCCCGACGAAATGCACGATGCAGAGGGCGTCACACCCACCCACGAAGTTCTTCCAGGAGAAGGGGTTGTCCCCCTGTTTCCAGGACGCGGGCCAGGCCATCAGCACTGTGTTGTGCTTCAAGCTCCCCAGGCCGGCCGACTGGATCAGGTGCGACATGCCGTCCCGCAGGCTGCAGGACACCACCAGCTGGCAGAAGCCTTTGGTCTTCTCAGCGACCATCAGAGACCGGACGTTCTGGGGGCGAGGCGGGGCGGGGTCAGTGCCTCTGCACCTGCGTCGGCCTCCAGCCCTCCCGCCCGCCCCGCCCTGTCCTGTCCTCACCCCGGGCCGCCTCCCGCCCAGCAGGCCAGGGCTGCCTTTGCCCCCAGAAACTCAGGACCCAGCCAGGCCCCGGCAGGCCTCCCAGGTCTGCAGCCTGAGTGCTCTAGTCTCAGGAGGGAAGGGAGCCAGGATGTCACCAATCCCGGGCTCAGGTGACTTAGAAGATAGAACTTGTGACCTCGGAGTCAGAGCTGATACTGTGATGGGCTGAGGCTGGAGAACATGGGGGCGGGTATCTACAGACAGCTGCACTTTGGGAGCCAGAGAAGGGGCGGTGGTTGCCACGGGTCCCCCAAAACACACCCACATCCTAGTCCTGAGAACCTGACCCCAATTCGGAAAAAGGGACACTGAGGTGAGGATCCAAGTGAGAAGCCAAACGGGTCTCAGTCCACTGACAGGTGTCCTTTAAGGCAGAGACAAGAGCAGCCACCGGCTGCCGCCAGCGAGGCACACCCCAAGCGCTCCTCCGACACTGGGCCTACAACGGCCTCAGTGGAACCAGCGAGGGGACAAGGCTGCTCATGGACACTGTCGGGCACACAGATGTCCCAAGCCGCCATTCCCAAGGAGGCGGGTGCGTCTGGGCACACGCAGGAAACTGGCACAAGCAGTGATCACTGCCCCGCCTGGGCGCACGCGTGGGGCTGAGCTCTCCAGATCTCTGGGCACCTGTGTGACTACATCCGCTGCTCCGGGCAAGGTTGCAACACGAGCCTGCCACCGTGACCGCAGGACTCGATGTCCCCACGCAGCAGCCACGGCTGGGGCAGCACCTCCTCGCCTGCCGTCCCTCTGGGCCAGTGCCCTCCACGCATGCTGGCCGGGCCAGCTCCGCTCTGTCCCAGAGGCCGGTCCCAGGGAACCCCGCGCCCCGCTGAGCTTTGCTTCCTTGGGCAGGTGCCACACAAAGGCGGGGACTCGCGCCCCCACCACCTGCCCACCAGATCCACGTGGCCCTCAGTGCCCCCCCTGGCATCCTCCAGGGTGAGACCAGCTGACTGCGAGCAGGTGGACCCATGGGGTGGCAGTGCAGGCTGGAGGGGTCGCCATCCCCATGGTCACTCAGACCGCCGGGCAGACCTGACTCCAACACTTGCCCTGAACAGCGGCCGTGACTGCTCTGGACTCGCCCTGCAGCCCCACCCCCAGCGGAGAGGCTGCCCTCAGACCACGCTGGGGCCACATCTCCGGGAAGCCCCCGTGGCCCCATCTGGGCCTGAGGTGTGGGCAGGGGACAGGCGTGGGCAGGGGACAGGCGCGGCTTGCCGCCGCCGCACGGCCACATTCAGCCTCAGGGAACACTGACTTCCCAGAGCCATGTCTGCAGCCACGAGGGTGGCTCTCAAAGGACTTGGCTGTCCAGCTGACCAAGGAGGAGGGCCAGCAACATGAAAGCACATCCATGAGAGACAGACCTGGGCGCAGGAGGGACGGCACCCCAGGCCCTCCTGCGGGCAGGCCCGCACGCCCACCTCCTCGGCCCGCTGGGCCTCCGTGTGCTTGTCCAGGTAAGTCCCCTCCAGCACCGAGCCCACGATGGTCAGGCCCTTGCCTGCCTTGAGCTGTGAGGTGAAGGACAGCAGGCGAGGGTGCTTCACACATTGCTGCTCGTCCAGGTTCAGCATCACCAGCACCTGGGGCCTGAGGGGAGTGGGCAGGGGTCAGTGGTCACCAGGGCGTCCAGTCTGCTCAGGGACAGCTGAGCAGGAGACACGGGCCTGACCCGGATCCAGGCCGCCTCGGGTGTGCTCAGTGCAGACACCTCAGTCCTGCTCCTGCTGCAGGGCCACTGCTCCCAGCCACGCCCCGTGTCCCTCCCAGCGGCCACAGCAGCGGCAGGGCTGGGAGGTCGGACCAACCGGCGCACACGCACCTCCAGTTCTTGGTGTGCGGAGGCCCCTGCTCCACGCGCAGCAGGGCGTAGCGCGCCGCGTTCAGCGACAGGCCCCGGATGCCGTCGCCCCACTCCTTCTCGGCCCTGCAGAGGGGGGCTGTGAGGACTCGCCCGCCCTGCGGGGTTTAGGGTTACAAGCTCCCAGCGTGCCAAGCCCTCCCCAACTGCAGGTCCGCGTTCCGAGGCGGCCTTGGGGGCCTTCCCACTGCCGAGGCTCACAGGCGTGGGGAAGGACTCTGATGGGTCCCGGGAGCGAGCAAGTCCCAGCCTGTCCTTCAGGTCCGGGGAAAGAGCAGGACCGGACTCAAGGCAGCTGCCAGAGCCCAGGCCCTAGGCCAAGCCCCGCCCCGCCCCGCGACTCGGCCCCGCCCCCGCCCTCAGCCCCGCCCCGCGGCCCGGCCCCGCCCCACGGGGGGCTGCCAACTCCAGGATGGGAGCCGTGCACGCTCTCGTCTTGTCGGGCAGCGTGCTTGGGGGACTGCTGACGGGCATCACGTCAGTGCCCAGGAGCGCGGTGACAGGCCCACTGCGGGAGCAGCAGGTGGCGACGCCGCGTCTCAGGAGACCGGGCACGCAGGGGGAGGCCGCGTGCCCCGAGCGTGTGCACCTCCCCCCGCAGGCACAGGCCCAGAGGGAAAGCGGCGCTGAGCGGCCCGGTCTCCCGCGGAGGCCCCTCTCCCCGCCCCGGGTAGGGGCGCTCACCCACGGTACTCGATGTACTTGTAGATGCAGCCGGCGACGAGCATGGCGCACAGCGCGTAGTACCAGGAGCAGATGAACATCAGCGCCAGGCACAGGCTCATGCCCAGAAAGGACAGCGTCCTGCGGGACACGCAGCTCACATCGGCTCGGCGCTACCCCGAGTCGCCGGCCGAGCCCAGCCCGCACAGCTCTCCGCCCGCCTCTGCAGAGGACTGGCTTCTAGTTGTCGGCAGCCCCCGGGGCCCTCACCAGTGGTAGCACTTGAAGCGCGGGCGCCAGCTGGGGGTGCGCAGCAGCGTCTGGAGGGCGCAGGCGAGGTTCACAAACATGTAGCACATCAAGAAGAACCTGGGGAGAGGAGCGCGTCGGAGGGCGGCCGCGGCGCCGTCCTGCCCGGGCCTGCACTCCCGCGGGCCCGCCCGCCCCGCCCCAGCGTCCCTGCAGCGGAAGCCAGGCTGGCGGGCGCGCACATGGAGAGGATGGGGGCCACGCTGTCCAGGGAGGCGATGAGGATGCCGATCTCGCAGATGACGGCCGTCAGCAGCAGCGCCCACGTGGGCTCCCCGTTGGCCTTCCCGTGGCCGAACACCTGCGGGGGGGCAGCGGGCGCTGTGGGGTGGGGCTGCACGGAGCGCGATCCCGTTGCAGTGAGAAGCCACAGCGCAGCCGCGTGCCCAGTGGCCTTTAATGGTGCGCTGGACCCCTCTGCCAGTGCAGGCCGACCGTGACACCGAGAACTCGGAGGGTGGGTGGCACCCAGGTACCGTAGGACCCAAACGCACACGGGGGTGCAGGTGGCACCTCCACGTGCCTGCCAGGCTCTGCAAGCGCTGAGCGGCCGCACCTGCAGGGAGCATGCTCCAGCCTCACCGCAGGGTGTGGACTCAGCCTGCAGCCGCCCCCCTGCCCCCACAGACGCCTGCCGAGTTCGTGTGCAAGTGCTGGCTCTGCGGGGAAGGGCAGGCACCAGGCACACAGGAGAGGCGCAGGGGCTGGGCCGGACGCCGCCACCTCCCAGCACATGACTGGCGGGCAGTCCGTGTGTCCTGTGTCAGCCGTGCCTGCGGGGACCGGAGCTGCAAAGGACACCCAGGCCTGAGTGTGAAACAGGGTGCCGATGACACTGGGGAGCCAGGCAGGCCGTAGCAGCATGTACGCGCCCAGAAGCAGGGTCCTGTGGGCCTCCTGCTGCCCCCGGCGACTCCGCTTGGGGGCAGCAGCACTAAAGCGATGCAGCAGACCTCCCCCAGGCCTGCTCTGAAGGGCCGGGGGCCGCAGGCGGCTCACCTGGAGGAAGGGGATGATGCCGTCACGGGCGATGGCCTGCAGCAGGCGGGGTGCTCCCGTCAGGCTCTGCAGGCCAGCGCCGCAGGTTGAGAAGAAGGAGCCGATGACGATGACCCAGGGGGAGGGCCAGGCCAGCATGCCAATGACCAGGTTCCCCTGCAGGGCCTCCCCGAACCTGCGGGCAGACAGCAGGGTGGCCTCAGCCACCACAGAGGGGCGTGGCCCCTCAGACTGGGGGTTACTACCCCCACGCAACAGACCCCGTCCAGGGTCCTCCTCAGAGCGGGGAAGTAGCAGCCTGGGCCTGGGGAGGGGAGGGCAGGCAGCCAGCCTCCCTGCAGGGACAGAGCGCCCAGCAGACGCACAGCCCGGGTCCCCACACCCCAACTCTTAAAGGCAAAAGTCACCGCAGCACACCAGGCCCAGCCCCGGAGCCCAGAAGCTGAGGTGGACACCACATACTTGTCTCGTAAGACCACGCCCTCGATGCAGGCCCCGAACAGCAGGATGCAGGAGAGGTCTGCGCGCGCGTCAAGGGTACAAGGCGGGGCCGCGGGCCGACCTGACCCCCACCCGCAGGCCTCGGGGCACTGGCCTCACTTTCCTGGGCCCAGTGGGGTCTCGGCACGCGTGACCTGCAGTGTGACCACAGCGGGGACCAGGCCTCGGGAAACGCTGGGTCAAAGGGACCAGGTGGGCACCAGGTGACCGATGCACACGTGATATCTGCGCCCTCGTGTTCCCAAGGGTGTGGCAGCAAGGCCACAAGCGTGGCCGAGAAGGCACGTCCTGCGAGCGCACGGTCCAGACAAGACTGGGGCAGGGCATCGGGGCTGGTGTATGTACAGCTGGGTCCTGCGGGGGCCCCGCCCCAGCAGGCAGGGGCACAGCAGCAGGCCGGCCAGGGTCCCCAAGCCTGACCCTGACAAGGATACAGATGAAAGACGTCGTCACGATGGCCAAGATGGTCCCCGTGGGAATCGACTTCTGGGCATCCCTGAGGTCCCCGGAGCGGTTGGAGCCGGCCATGATCCCTGCAAAACGGCCAGCTGAGCCGGGTGGCGCCAGGTGACAGGGCGACGCGTGCTCTGTGAGATGGACACCCTGTGGGGCAGCCACCCCGCCGTGACCACAGCAAGACGCGCCAGACACTTGCCACCGACCGACGGCCCTTGCTTCTGTGCAGCCGAACCGCGTCCCTATCACCCGAGTCGGCTCCTGGCCAAGCCCGCCTCAGGCGGGGAGACCCCAGCTCCGCCCTGCAGGCATGCATGCACGGGGGGCGGTGGCTCCGTCCACTCGGCGACAACCCAAGTGACATCGCACCTGCGCTCACTGGAAGGGACACCAGAGCTGGGGCGGGGGACAGACCCCGACCCAGCTTCTGGGAGACGGAGCAACTGTCCCGCCGTGCCCACGCCTTCTGCTCCTCCCAGGCGCACGGCGAGTGTGGTGAGCGGCATGTGCACGTGTGCGCTGCTTCCGGCCCCGCATGGCTCGGCCTCACGAGGCAGACTCACCGGTCACCGACGGGAAGTAGATGCCGACCAGCAAGGTGAAGAAGGTCGTGATGTCGGTGAGCACGTACGGCAGCCCGCTGGCCCTGGTCTCCTCGGGCACAGGCACCGAGGGCACGCCGCCCTTCTCCACAAACGCCCCCTTGTCCACGTACGTGCTCCACAGGTTATCTGTCGGGGAGCAAGTGGGCAGTGGGGCCGGGGAAGCTCCGGCAGGCAAGAAGCGGGGCCACGGGACCAGGGCCTCCCTGTCTGCGGGCGACCTCGGCACAGGCAGGCTTCAGAGCTTCCCATGTGTGGGCCTCCGGCTGCCGGAGGCCCCACTGTCCCTGCTGGGCCACACGGAGGCTGGCTGAGGGGGAGCCTGCCGTCCGGCCGAGCACCTGGCTGACCACAGCTCGGTGCTTGTGCTCACAGGGTCCGGCCCCGGCAGGGAGCCTCCCTCCACGGTCACAGTCTGCGCACTCCCGCCCGCCCACCCGTTCTCAGAGGGACACGCCAGCCGCCTCCTCGGCGGCCCCCAGCCCCGCGGGCCCCGGTGTGGGTTCTGCCGCCCCAGCCCTTCCTGCCAGGCGGCTCGTCAGCAAGTCCCCAACCAGGGACATGCAGGACGAGCCCCCGGGCCCACACGGCAGCGGCGCTCACCCAGCAGAACGCCGCTGGCCACGCCGGGGATGCCCTGAATCTCCGTGAGGTTGTTCTGGGCGAAGTACTCGTCACAGGAGGCGCCGGGCAGGGAGCCGTTGCAGAAGAGGCCCCAGACGGCCGTGGCGGCCGGGCCGTGGCTGGTGGCACGCACCTTGGCGCAGGTGTCGAAGCCACGTCTCGAGAGCGTGCGGTTCCCCAGCAGACAGACCCTGGGGGAGTGGTGCCTGAGACGCTGGTCCCACTTCCCGGAGGCCGGACGGGCCTGTGCGGGGCCTCGGGCTGCGGGCCTGCAGGCCGGTGTCCCAGCTGCCCGGAGCCAGGCCTGGACACGGAGCACAGAGCCGCGGACCCGCTGCCCGAGCCCAGCTGTGCGGCGCCCGGCAGCAGCCCCCCAGCCCCGAGGCCACTCACGGGACGTCGGGCGGGGCGAAGGCCGTCTTGATGACGCCCGCGTAGATGGCAAGGATGGACAGCAGCACGCAGGCCAGGAAGACCAGGGCCAGCTTGTTGACGTACTTGACGCCCACGAAGACCACCACGGCCATGAGCGCCAGCGTGCAGGAGCCGTACACACGCATGTTGTGCAGCAGGGCCGCCGCCTCGCCGCCCGCCACCTCGGACTGGAAGATGGCCGCGCCCGGGGACACGTAGGTCTGCGGGGACACCGGCGCTCAGCAGGGCGCGAGGCCCATGAGGCCACGGTCCTGGGCGCCAGTGCCTCACAAGCCTCCACCGAAGCAACAAGGACAGGCGGGAGGGACGGGAGGGCGCCCGGAGCCCCGAGCAACGCCGCTGTGGACACGCGGACACGCTCCCCGAGAGCCGCGACAGGGCTTTCTGCAAACGGGTGGCCCGGCCCAGACGGCAGCCCGGCCCTGCGTCCATCACGGCAGCCTTCGCCGCCCGCCGCCCGCCCCGCGGCTGCCCTGTCCCGGGCGGTCTGGGGCCTGTCTCCACGGAAGCGCAGGCCGCCCGTGCTCTGCTCCGACGGGGACAGCAGCCCAGGCAGCGGGTCGTGCGGGGCTGCCCGGCAGCTGCCGTGGACACGTCGGCAGGCCCCGTGAGCCCTGCGGGGCGCCCACCAGACGGTGCACCCGGGAGCCGCACCCCCAGGCTGGGCACGAGGCAGGCGCTGACCGTCCACGTCCAGCTCCGGCCCTGCCACCTCGGTGTCCTGGCCTCGCCTGTCGCAGGCGCCGACGGGGGCGGCGCCCTCACCGTGCGAGGCGCCCGCGGACAGGGAGGCAGGCCGCAGAGCACGGGGCGGGAGGACGGGGCCCGTGGGCACGAGTACTCACCAGGAAGATCTCGATGGTCCCCAGGATGTACATGGCCCCAGCGAACGTGGTGCCCAGGTAGAAGCAGAGGCCGACGGCCCCTCCGAACTCGGGCCCCAGAGACCGCGATATCATGTAGTACGAGCCTCCGGCTGCAGGGGCGCCAAACGGCAGGGCGGTGGGCGCAGGAAGCGCCGTCCCGGGGCGAGGCCTCGGCCTCGGCCACTCCCACCGAGGCGCCAGAAAGCATCCGATCCAGCCACCGCGGGAGGCCGCCCAGGACACGGGGCACAACAGCGGGTGACCGTGACGCACCCGCGCACACTGGCCCTGTCCTCCCCGCCCGCTGCAGGCACGGACCCGAGGGCCCACGTGGCCTCGACGCAGGGCCGCTCGGGGTGTCAGGCACCCGGAGGAGCCCAGACGCCTCTCCCACGGGACCCCAACCCGGTCGGCGCCCTGCGAGGCGCTGCTGCCCCCAGGGTGCCGGCGCTCACCTGGGACCACGCCGTTGGTCGCGATGGCGCTCATGGAGATGGCGGTCAGCATTGTCTGTGGAGAGTGCCCGTCAGGGGAGGGCAGTGCCCAGGCCGCCTGCCCAAGAGGCGGATCCCACACCCCCGCCCAAAGCTGAGCCCGTCCCTCATGGAGCCAGGCCGCCACGGGGGGCCGGCCCATCAGTGTCCCCTCCCACAGACCACAGGGGAGCCCGGCCGCCAGGCCTCCTCCTGACTCGGACCGTCTGCTGCGACGACCGGCCGCCCTCACAGCGCGTGTCCCCGCTGCCCCCACCCTGCCCCGCCCGGTCTGTTGCTCCGGAAACTTCCAGACTCAGCACAGGAACCGAGGCCGGCCCTTCAGGACCAGGCGCACTGAGCCGGGCGGCCCTCAGTCGGGCAGGGCCCCGGGAGCCCTCACTGCAGGACATTCCCTCCAGGTGACAGGGCCGTCACCACTGTCAGGGCCACCGCTGTCAGGGCCAGGACGGGGCGGGGAGAAACTGAAGGGGAGGCTCCGAGCGGGGCTGGAAAGCGCCCAGGTGCTACAAGGCCGGCTGCGAAGAGGGACACCGGCTTGGGGAGCTGGGCGGGCGGGCGGGCGCTCACACAGGTGCAGCACAGGGACACGATGAGCAAGGACTCCAGCACGCCTGCCGCGCCCACGATCCACGTCAGGCGCAGGAACAGGATGACGCCTAGGATGTTCTGCAGGCAGGGCAGGTAGACGCCGATGAAGGTGCCCATGCGGGGACTCTGAAAGGAGCGAGTGCTGTGCGCCGGCCGCGTGCGCCCGGCCCTCCCGTGCAGGCGGGACCTGCAGATGGCACGCAGCCCGGGGCGGGCGGCCTCACAGCAGCGGGCGCATCCCCGTGCGTCCCGTGGCGGCCGGTGTGGGGCCGGCTCACGGCTGGGAGTGCGGGACAGACAGCGGGTGCGGCCCGCGGACGGGACAGCGAGGACGAGGCTCGGCTCCGGTGGGGGACCCTGGGGAGGCCGGGGGAGCAGAGCCGGCCCTACACCCACCCCCACCCGCTGCAGCGCAGCGCTCGCCGAGGGCGGCGTGAGTGAGCCCCTGAAGGACGGCGCCCTGGATGCTGGCGTCTGCAGCTACCCCCGACGCCGCGAGGCCTGTGCTGGCCGCGGCAGGGGCACAGCAGGCCAGAGCTCTGCAAAACCCAAGCAACCGGACCACAGGGCAGGGCCGGAGCCTAAGGCAGGGCGAGCCGCCAGCTTCTGACAGGACGATCGATGAGCCAGCCATCAGGGCAGGAAGCAGCCCGGCGGCCAGGGGCCCACGGTCACTGGAGGCCTCGAGAGGGCGTCTGGCGAGGCGGCGCTGCTGGGGAGGCTCTGCCCAAGGTCGGGACAAGGGCACCTGCACACATTTGGTCCCGTCTGGGCGTGACCCGCCTGCCCGCTCACTGTGCTGGGGCCTGGCTCTGCCCCCTGGGACAGAGGGGTTCAGTCCTCAGGAGGATGACGGGCTGCCTGTGGGAGTGCGGCGGAGCCGGCCGGGCAGCGCACCTTGGCCTCACGCCTCCTGCTGTCCTCGGCCTCCTCATGCTCTACCACGCCCTGGCTCAGGTTGGTGTAGTTGGCCAGCTTGTTGAGCAGGGAGGACACCATGGGGCTCCTGTCCATCTCCTCCTGTGCGGGAGGACGCACGGGCAGTCAGCAGCCCAGCGGAGCCCCGCGCGTGGGCACCCCGGACACGAGTGGGAAGCCCACCCAGCCGGGCTGCGGCCTCTGCCCGCGGCTCAGCCCTCAGAGGCGGCCGGGCCCGGCGTCCCCTGCACACCCCCAGCACACGCGGGCGCTTCGACAGGAGGGGCCAGTCACCTCGAACAGTGCCATGTTCCTGCCCTCGAAGAAGCTCTCCCCGTCCGCCTCCACGCTGCTGATGAACGGGCTGCTCTCCCTGGGGCCGCCATCTCCTGCGGGGAGACGCTGCGTCAGCGTGGAGGCGTGGAGGCAGCAGGGGCAGGCCTCTCCCTGCGCAGACAGGGCCGACAGGCACGCGGTGGGCACGCGGGGGCTCGGTTCACGCTGCAGACGCCGCTCGGGGCGGGAGAAGGGGCTCCAGGACACGTGTCTTCCCCACCGGGGGCCGGGCCGCGCTCGTGTGCCCAGGGTGGGCGCCTGTGTCCCGCCCTCTGGACCGCAGCGGCGCCGGGCACCAGTCGCACAGCAGAGCAGCGGGACTGGGGGTCGCCCGTCGCAGGGGGAGCCCCTCCTGCCCCTCCCAGGATGCGGGCCAGGTGGACAGGGCGCTGCCCGGCCACACAGAGCACAGGCTCGGTCCAACCACACCCAGCAGAGGTGACCGGGCCACAGGCGGGCAGGGACATATGGGTTTCAGGTTCTCTGCACAACCAGCCCTGCACGACCTTGCACAAGGTCACAGCTCCGGGTCTCAAGTTTCCCGTCCCTGGAGAGGGGCGGCCGCCGTGGGAAGGGCCTTCTGTCCTGCTCAGGCGCCACCTGGCCACAAGCATGGGCGGTTCAGAGCAGCATTGGCTGCTGGGGTCTGAGCACCGACACGAGCTCGTCTGCAGGCTCCAGCCACCCACCTGCAGCTGTGTTGGGACAGCAGGCCAGGCCCGGGGCCGCCCCAGCACCCCCTCCCCGCAGCTGACAGCAGCGTCTGGCCCAGTGCCAACAGCCTGGACAGCAAAACCGCACATCGCACGGGCGCTGAGTCACCACCTGCCCAGTAGAGCGGTCTGCAGGAACCCGAGAGAAACAGGACAAGTGTCCGCAGCGCAGACACTGGAGAAGGGAGGCAGCAGGGACAGACACCAGAAGACTCAGGGAAGCCACCAGTAGAGACGCACGTGCGCAGGCCCCCGGGCCGGGTCCCGAGGGTGGGGTGGAGACCCCAGATGAACAGCCTCAGCAAAGCGGGCCAGTCCTTCCAGGGGGGACCTGGACTACGCCCTGCGACAAGCCTGAGGACCTGTCCTTGTCACCGGAGCCGGGACCAGGACCTGTCTGTCCTCGGGAGTGACTCTGGAGGCAGAAGTCGGGGCTGGTCTGCACGGGGGGGCCCGCGGCCCCGGCCCGCACCTCCCGCACCCTGGGTCAAGCGCCCGGGCCGCTCCAGCCCCTCAGCCTGCCACCGCTGGACTCAGAAGCCTTTTCCCAGCAAACCACGAACGCGGCCTGGTCTGGCCCGAGAGCCCTGCCAGCCCTGCCGGGGTCCCCACATGAAGCTCAACGAGGGTGCCTCGCTCCACATCCCCGCCTCCCCGTTTCTGCCGCTCCAGGCCGTGCTGGGCTCTGCGGAAGGCGCCCCTCCAGCGGGACCCCCGTGTCCACTCACCTGGGCTCGTGCCAGCTCCGCCACCCTGCTCGGCCATGACGGGCTGCGGGGGTGCCGGGCTGCACAGCCCCAGGCGGGCGTCCGCGGAGCCGGGCGGGCGTGGTGGCCTCTGGCGGCAGCAGGGAGCAGGACTGGGCTGAGGGAGGCCCAGGCAGATCAGGTGTCCTGGCCCAGTCCGCCGGAGGCAGGGCCCACGCAGGGCTCCAGAGCCCGGAAGACGACCTGGGGCGGCACCTGCTCTCACAATGGCCGGCACTGGGGTCCCGGGTTAGCCACAGCGGCCTGGAGGCATCGGGTAACCCACAGCCTCCGACGAGACTCACCCCAGAGAGACACCCGCCGCTGACCTGGCCGCGCTAGGGGCTGCACACGGCCGGCGCAAGTCGCGACGGCTTTCAGAGCCATTCGGCTCATTGCGCGAAGGGCAGCTCAGCAGACGGCACACCCGGCCCTGACCCCCCGCCCCCCTGAGTGCGTCACGGCTCGCCCTTGAGGCTTCCTGGGGGCTCGCCTGGCGGGTGTCTGTGGGCGGCACCGCAGCGCACCAGTCACAGGAGGGCGAAGGGCAGGCCCTAAGGCCGAAACGGGAGCGGGCGAGATGAGGCCTCTCGAGAGGTGACGAAGCCCCTCGGCCACCCAAGTGCCCAAGTCTGACTGGGCCGCGCCAGGTGAGGGGCAGGCACCAGACTCCGGGACGGCTGAGCCGTGGCCCCGAACGGAAAACGAAGGCCCCTGGGGTCTGGGGAGAAGCGGGGTGCTTCTGACAGAGACCCGCACGGGCTGCTGGGGCCAGAGGCGCCGCCCCTGCTGGCCCAGCAGTTTTCTAGGCTGGGTTTCCAGCCCCGACATCAGGAGTCGGGACCCCCAGGCAGCACCTGTATGGGAACCGTCCTCTAGCTGGAGGGACGCAGCTGTGTGCTCTGGCCGGTACCTGAGCGTGTGCATCACCCCCAGAAGCAGCCGGGCTGTGGGCGGCTGGCCTCTGTTCTGAGAACTGGCGTAGGCAGTGGAATCTGGCTTAGGTGCCAGCTCGGGTCACGGCTCTGGCCGAGCCCAGTCGTGCATGGTCTCTAGGCCGGCGCCGCGCCCGTCTCCTCCTCCTCCTCGGGTGCAGCCCCACCCCAGGCATGGTTCTGACACCCACGTGCTCCTCCTGCCACAGCTGCGGGAGAGCAGTGGTGACCGCAGACCCGGCAGCCATCCTGAGGTCGGCTGCTGCCCTCCTGTCCCCAGCCCAGCAGGCCCAGACCCCCCGGCACTCCAGCCGGCATGCCGCCGCCTGATGCCGGCCAGCTGAGCGCCCCACCACCCGCATCGCGTGGGGGGACCGCCGGGCGGGATTCCAGGTGCCAAGACCCTAAAGGGCGCGGATGGTCCTGCCCCTGCCCTCTGCCTCCTCCGCACCAGGATCCGTGCGAGGCTGGGGCTTGTCCGGCTGGGGAGCGCACAGGGACCCTGCAGCGTGGGGCCAGCTGACAGCCACCGATGTGTGGTGCCCTGGCAGCCAGGTTGCAGGGGAAGGATGCGCTGCCCCTGGAGGTTTCAGGACAGGCAGTGACCTGCTGCCCAGCAGCCCTTCCTGGAGGAGGAGGCCGGGACCCAGCACGGCCTCAGGGAAAGCCCACCAGCAGGGCACAGCCCAGGGCAGCTGGCAGGCACGGGGGGTTAAGGCAAACACATGGAAGGCGCTCAGGGAAGGCGCGAGAGCTGGGCACGTGCACCGCCAGGTTCCAACAGGCTCCAGCCCTGACACCCAGTGAGTCAGCCTGAGCAGCGCACCCCACGGGCAGCTGGAGGCACACGCCTGCACAGAACGCGTTGGCATGCAGAACGTGTGCACACGCACACGGCACGCTCAGAGTCGCTGTATGCATACAGGACACGCCGCGGTGTGCGCACTGGCACCCACGTGCATGCTCCTGTGCAGTGCCCGCTCCGTCGCTCACACGTGCACACGGGCACGTCTGGCCATGAGAAAGGATGCGCCCACACGTCGGAACGCAGGGCTCCTGGGGGACCGGGCAAAGCCTGCGCCAGCAGCTTGTGCGGCTGTGCTGGCCGCAGCCCCACCTGCCAGCCCTGCAGCCGCGGCGCGTGCCCCACTGTGTGGGGAAGAGCCCACAACACAGCCCAGGGCTGGGGCTGCAGCCGGGGGCTGGGGCGCAGGAGGGGGAGCAGGGGCACGGGGGCCAGCGCGGGCGCCATCGCCACGGCTCTGCTCCCTCCGGCGGCTGCGCTAAGTGCGGGCAGACACACAGGAACTGACGGAACCTGGCGCCTCGCTCCTCTGGTTTCGGCTCATGTGATCCCTCCCCAGAGGCTGAGCTCCCGGCCCCCGAGAACCGCGGCCCGACCTGCAGGCGCCGGCCAAGTGGAGCCAGGTGACAGGTCAGGGCCGCTGCGACAGGCCACGCCCGGGGAAACTGAGACTCGGACACGCAGATGGCCCCCCACGAGAGCAGCGGTGGGCGCTGGGGCGCCCTAGCCGCCTGGGTGCGTGGCCGGCCCACATGCTGACCGTGGGCAGCAAGAACACAGCAGGCAGCTGGGCAGCACGCAGCCCTGGTCTCGGAGAAGCCACCGCCAAAACGCTGCTTCTTTGGTCCTGCCCGCTCCCACAGGTCACCTGGATGGCACTCGCGTCCAGCACAGGCCACCCAGCGCCCAGCCGGAGTAGAGCTGCCCTCTGGGGAAGCAGAGGTGTGAGCACGCCCTGCTGTCACCGGCGGCCCCCACGGGGCCCACGGCCAGCTCCGGCCGGAGCCCACCTCTAACACCGTGAGCTGCCCCTGCCCGTCACCACAACACACCGGTCACAACCTGGAACTGGCCGTCAGGAGAGGGGCCAAGGGAGGCTGACCCCACTCTACCCTCCACGCTCGGACCAGCACGAAGGGCACCTGTCGGATCCACTCTCACGGGGGTGACTGGAGACCTGGGCTGCCGGCTGCAAAAGCCCATTGGGTGCCACACCCGTCGCACAGCCTGACCTGGCGCCACTGCCGCTGTCCCGCTCCGCCCCACCTGGGGCCTGAGGGACCCACCCTCTGCCAGCACACCCAACAGCATGCGGCCTTGCGAGAGATGAGGGGCGCGTACCACCGACCCCTCAGGCCTCCTGCGGCCATGGCCGCTGTGCTATGTGGCTTCCCTGGCCCGGTCAGCACCACCCCGGCTCCTGATGCACTGCGGCGGGACCGCGAGGGGAGGCCAGTCCCGGGGGCTGTGCGCCATGGCTGCACTCCCTGGGGAGCTGCTGTCACGGTCTGTTTTCTCCAGTCCTAAGGACTGAAAGGGGTCCAGCGCCCTCATGCCTACGCTTCAGCCGCCTGAGCCACAGGTTTCCAGGCGCTGCTCTGGGGCAGGCGGCTCACCTTGTCCGGCCACCCCACTTACAGCCACGGCTCCGTGTGAGCAGCGCAGGCGGGTGGGTCCGCCTGACAGCGTCCCAGCCCTCGACAGGTCCACAGAGGGGCTCGGCCCCACCTCTCAGCTACCAGCAAGGGCGCCAGGTCCAGGAGAGGCCTTCCCCACAGTCTTCGCGTGGACAGGACCGGGGTCTCCCTTCCAGGCCCAGCCCCTCCTTGCCACTCTCCCGCTGGCACCGCTGTCCCTGCGTCCCAGTCCCGCTCAGGTGTCCCCTGCAGGGAGGTTGTAACTGTCCTCACACTGCCGTCCTCTCACACCCTAGACCCGTACGAGCTCTGCCGGCACCCTGGGCGGGGACAGAGCACAGCAGCTGGCCCGCGGCTGCAGCCAGGCGCCAGGCAAGCCGCAGCCGCGCAGAGCAGCACGGTGCCCGGAGTGGCTTCCCTCAGGCCAGCTGCAGCTCCGCCCAGGACGGCGGCCACCACCGCCGCGCCAGAGCGCGGAAGCTGCGCGTGCACCCGAGATCAGGGCTGCAGGAGCTGCCCAGGAGCCTCAGAGCAGGAGCGACGCAAGGGCTCCTGACGCGGCCAGTTCAGGGGGCAGCAGGCAGAGCAACCCAGGTCACCAGCCCCACAGCCCTGCAGGGACAGACGCTCCCCACAGGACCAGCGGGTCCACGGAGGGCTGAGGACAGACACCCGGGCACGGCGCTCACGGCTGCGGGTGGCCGCCAGCCTCCACCCACTGCGCGCACCCAGGCGGGCTCGCTGAGGGGACTTAAATGCTTCCCCACTGGACTTCTGCAGAAGGACTGTCACCCAGGAAGGTCTGGGAACCCCAAACACTGGCGGCGAGGCGTGGACAGAGGCTGTGTTCTGGGGTGGGCAGCCGCTCGGTGGTGTGCATCCATGCACTGCTCCTCTGACCAGAACCCAGAAACAAAACAGCGGGGGGACCCCTCCCCCCAAGTTCACACGGCCACCAACTGGCACCCATGAGCCAGAAGCTCACACAAGACGATCGGGCTCCGGGGTCTCGGTGGGGTGCCTGGCGCCACCTGCCCTCCTGCTCTCCTGCTCTGAGGTCCCATGTCAGCAAGTGACACTTCCGTCCTTGCTGAAACGCTCCGTGTCCCTGACCCAAACGGAATGGAGCCGGCGTTGGGCCCACTCACCGCCCTGCTCCGGAGCCGTGTCAGCACGGTCAGCACGGTGAGCCCTGGGCCTGCGTAATGGCCAGCCGGTAGCAGCCCAAGGGCAGAGGCCGCCTGCCGCAGGACACTCCCTGAGGCCGTGACCCACAGCCAGCCGTCCCCACACCCCTCCCAAAATGCAGTCAAAGTGTGGGGGCCTCCGGGGCCTCCAGAGGGCAGTGGCAGGCCCTGGTGACCGGCAGGACCCACCCGAGTAGCAGACAGACAGACACTGAGACAGAGGCGGCAGCACAGCAGGGCCGAAAAGCGGCGGCGGGTCAGAGCCCTGGGCAACCTCCCACGGAGCCGCCTGGCTGACACAGCACCCCAGGCCGCTCCCCACACGGCTGGAGAGCAGCTCCCCCCACGGCTGGAGAGCAGCTCCCCCCAGACACTGGGCAAAGGAGGCCCCAAGTCAGAAAACCCACAGCCTACTTGGGGGTCAGCCAGTCCCCCAAGGTACAAAGTACCAAGGGCACAGGGACATAGGGACATGGGAGGACACGTCCTCGTCACTTCCAGACCAATCCCCCACTGCAACAGAAAGTGGACGTGATACCCGTCAGTCAAGGGAGGACTCAGGAAAGACGCACCCGGGTCATTCTTGGACACAGGACTTCACCTTGCTGGCGGGGGCGGGGAGGAGGGGTCCCCTGGCCATCTGCTTCTTGCTCTAGGCCTCCCCTCTGCCCTGTCTCGGTCTGCTCGGGGGGCGGGCTCCTCTGTCCAGCCCCCATAGCACACCCTGACTATTTCCAGCTCCGCCAGAGACAGGCCTGCCCCTGGGCAGGGCTGGGGTCAGGGTGGCAGGGACAGTCCAAGGTCAAAGGTGGCATCCACTCTGTGTCTTCCCAGGCAGTTTACACAAAAGATCAGAGCTGGCCCACCAAGGGCCCAACAGACAGGGCCCTCGGCCATGCGGCCACAGGCTTCCCCGCGGCCTCCTCTCCAGGAAGCCCAATGTGTCCAGGGCAGGAGAGCAAAGTCCCAGGTCACGTTCGGTGTCAGTGCAGCTAAATGTCAGTTTGCGCAGACCCTGAGAGACGGTTTGAAAGTGTACAGAGAGGCACACCCTGGTGGAGTAGCAGTTAAGTGTTTGCCTCCAGTCAAGCGTACATCCCAAGCATCTGGATTCGTGTTCCATGGGCCAAGGCGAGCAACCAAGATGAACTAAATAAAATAAGACACTTCCTCCTCTCTCCCTGCCCACCTGCTCCTTCACTGCTGCCAGCACCTTTCCTTTAAAGCAAGTATGCACAGAGCCTACAACCTGGAATGCCCCCGCCACATCAGATCACCCAGGCAAAGAGCCCTCAGTGGGGACGGTGGGGACAGGGTCCACGGCTGCTGTGGGAAGCGACCTGTTCACCTGAGGACCACCCACAGCCTCCCAGGTGGTGAAAGGTTGAGCTTGGACTCTGCCATCAAGATCCCTGCAGTTTATAACCAAGGTTCAAGCCCTATCTTGACCAGTCCACCCAGGTGCAGGTGATGAGGAACACCAGATGGAGGGGACAGGACCTCGAGAACTCGCGCCGGCCTACTGGCTTTCGCTGCCGGCAGGGGGCTCCAAAGGGTCTGCGGGGGTCCCCCCTCCCCACCCCTGACCAGCCTTTCTGTAAATCCAAGTGGGGAGCCCCATCCCAGGCTGGAGTGGTCCCGCACAGGCAGTCTGGGCTGGGGCTGCAGGCTCCGGACGGGGTCCACTCACTGCCCCACTTCCAGAGGGGAGGTGACACGAAGCGGCTCAGGGGGGCCCTCCGGTACCTACAGGGAGCTGGGGCCTGGACCTAAAGGGAAGGTGACGCGGGCCGGCCTGAATGCGCTGAAAGTGAAAGCATGAAAACCCCAATTCCAGAGACGCAGCAGAGAGCCCTCACCCCAGCGCGGCGCCCTGGGGGTGACCCCGCCTGCCAGCCCTGCCGAGGACCTTCTGTCCCTCTGCAGAGGACTCGAGGGGGCTTGTCCAAGGTCAGGCGGCAGAGGAACTGGGATCTCAGCCGGGTTGATCTGACTGGCAGCCCTTTGCCCCACCCTGAGAGCAGAGCCTCAGGCAGGAGGAAGCAGGAATGTGAAGGCCGGACGGACACCGCCCCAGGGGCCCCAGACCCGGCGGGGGTCCCAGGCCACCGGCGGGGGTCCTGGCGGAGCGGGGGGGGGGGCCCTGCCGTCTGCAGGGCACCCCCAGGACTTCTCCCAGCTCCCCTGGCCCCTGCCCTGCGGAGGCGCTCTTCCCGGCCCTGGGGGTCCGCGTGGGGCGGCCGACGGGCGCCCGTTCCCCTGGAGCACAGGGGCGGCGCGCGCTGAGACCCGGCCTGGCAGGGAGCGGGCAGGCGGGCGGGTCGGGCGCGGGGAGAGCGACAGGCAGAGCAGAACTTGAGCTGGAGGCGCCGGGCACGAGCAGGGGCGTGGGCGGAGAGGCGGACGCGACCCAAACCCCTTCCCGGGCCGCCCGCTTTGTCCCGCGGGCAGGTGCGGCCGCGCTCACCCGGGCTCGGGCACTCGGGCTGCTGGCCCTCGGGGGCCCCCAGCGCCTCCGTCCGCTCGGCTGCTTCGTCCTGGTCGCCGTCCGCCCGCGCCTCCACCGGCACCACGGTGAAGTTGGTGGGCATGGCCGTTGCTCCGGCCCGCGCCGCGCCGGGCAGTCCACGCTCCTGCCGCCCGCCGCCCGCCACCCGCGCGCAACCGCCGCTCCCGCCGACGTCCGACCGGCTGGGCGAGCCCGGGGCGGGGCAGCGCGGAGCCCCGGCAGGCCACGCCCCCGCACCAACAGGTCCCGCCCACCTCGGACCCGCCCCCGAACCAACAGGCCCCGCCCGCCTCGGACCCGCCCCCGAACCAACAGGCCCCGCCCGCCTCGGACCCGCCCCCGAACCAACAGGCCCCGCCCAATCACGTGACCTCACCTGTGCCCCTGGGCCGTCTGCCCGCGGCGGCCACGCCACCGGCGCCCTCGCACCGGTGCTGACTGCGCACCCCGCGCAGCGACTCTCGGCGCCTGCCCCGCCCGGCCCCGTCCTTTCTGCGCACCAAGCCGAGCTGGGACTCGGTGTCCCGCGGCCGGGCCGGGCTCACCTGTGGTGCAGCCAGGGGCTCCCAGCAGAAGGAAGCATGTAGGCGGGGCAAGGGCTCCTCTGCGAGCACAGAAGTCGCCAGGCCGGGGGCGGACACCCCGCCCACGGAGCAGCGCGCGCCACGGGGCCACCGCCCCCCACGTGGCAGCACCTGGTGCAGCCCTCGGCCAATGGCGCGAGGCCCCAGAAGGCACCAAACTGCCAGCAAAGGGAAGTCTGTCTGGAAAGCAGCACGTGCCCCGAGTGGCTTTCCAGACGCAGCAGAGACGCAGGTGCCGTGTGTAGCCAGCACCGTTGGCCCCTCGGAGCCTGTCATCCCCGGAAGCCCCGGTGCGTCTGTGGCCTCAGCGGGCGGGCGCGGCCACCTGGGCTGTGCCGGGCTGCACACTTAGCGGCCTGTTTTCACGTCACTGACCACATGCCCAGAAGCCACTCCAGGCTCCGGGGCCCAGCTCTGCGCCGCCCCCACCCGCCAAGTGCCCGGCGGAAGTTGGGGCCTGGTGCGGCTGCGCTCGGGAGCCGGTGGGCCGCTGCCTGACACAGCGACCCTGCCTTGTGGGGGTGTGGTTTTACTCAGCAGAGCTCAGAGCCAGGCCAGCTGTGGGGGTGACCCAGCAGCGGGTCCCAAACCTGAGGTCCAGAGGGGCGGGGGCCTTCAAAGGGGCGGGGTCTCTTGTCTCCCTTCTTTCACAAAGGCTGGTCATTCCTCAGCACTCCTGGCCCCACGTTCCACTGTGCCCCCTCCTCCCTGCTGGGACAGGAATGGCCGAGGAGGCCCAAGGGCACCCGGGCCCAGGGGAGGAAGAGGCCTGGCTCCAGGGAGCCCCAAGGTCTCACCAAGGCATCTGCCTTTAGCCTCCAAGGGCCAGGCATCTGGCTCATGTGCTTCTGGCACCAGTGCTGGGGCTTGGCTTTTCCTTCCATAAAGGAGCAAAGGCCCCTCTGCTGTGACCTGAGTGCAAAGCCCTTCTGGAGAGCTGTGGGGGCAGGGGGGTAATGGGGTGAGGGGAGCCTGTT
>RJWH01004038.1:0-124195 GCA_004363575.1 Solenodon paradoxus | reverse complement strand
GGTGCTTGATCAACACCTGTTGAGGAGAATCCAAAGTGATTTTAGAAACATTTTTTATCTTTTATGGGCCATGTCTATTTGTTGACCACATACCCAACTTTGGTCCCTTTTAAAATATTTCAAAACTATCTTTCACAAGTTCAAAAAAGAACATGCTTGTTTTATTAAACACATCCTTCTATTACTTCTTATCTTTATTAGCAGGCTCTTGCTTGGTAATGACCTCTGCTCCTACAAGGGCCGTTGTGGGGAGCTCTTTGGAAGCAACTTACCAATGTTAACGGAGTCTTCCCAGTCTTCCAGAACTTCCGTGACAATGAGCACATACACATACGTTCTGTGCTTTCTCTCCTGGTTCTGAAGGGAAAGAGAAGGATGAAGAAGTTTTTCCTTAGAGGAACTAAGCTTACATACATGAATCATACGCACATGTATGTATCCAGCGAGCTTAGACACAGGATTTTCTTTCATTTTTATATCTTAAAATCATTCATGGACTAATGCCAGATGGCTTATTTAAAACAGATCACACTTGAATCTGAAGATGTGCTCTTTGGGATTCTAAAGTCAAGGCTTTACTCTCTTTTTCTTCCCCTTCGTGCATCTTCACAGGGGAGGAGAGACTGTAAATGGGTGGGGGACCAACAAGGTGAGCAAGCTGATTATATCACGCATCTTCCCTTTTCCTGCTAACCCTGCTGATCTTCCTCACCTCCTCACTTCTCCCCTTCAGTCTATTTGTTTTTCCTTATTTTGCTACAGTTACTCATCTATTTTTCCTTTGTTGTTCTCTATCCCTTCTCACATACTGGTAGAAGAGGAAACAAGACAGGGATGGGAATTGAAAACAGTTGCTTGGAGGAGCAAAAAACTACTGTTCTTTGCTGGTGTTGCTTTGTTTTGAAAACTCAGCAAAACAAATATGACATCTTTTCTTTAGATTAAAATAATAATGAACTGAATGTTTGTGTTCCCCACAATCTGCTTTGTGGAAATACTAACTCCCAGTATGATGGTTATTAGGAGGCAGGGGGCTTTGGAAGGTGATTAGGGTCTCAGGACTAGGATTAGTGCTCTTAAAAAAGAACCCGAGAAAAGAGAGCAAGCTTCCAATAAAAGAGTTGTCTATAAACAAGGAAGCGAGGTCTCACCAGACACTGAATCTTCCAGTGCCTTGATCTTGGTGTTCCTAAGTCTCCAGGACTGTGGGAAATCAATTTCTATTGTCAATAAGTCGCCTAATGTTATAATTGTTCTAGCAGTTGAATGAACTAAACAAAGACATATGTAGTTATTAATATGGTTACAGCTGCATCAAAGATTTTAACAGACTTACCTCAAAAATTCCAACTAATCTTCCCAATGTCCCTTTTACTCCAGCCTGAAAAGTGAAAAGAAAAAATGAACACATTGATACTGTTAATATTGTTGGTCTCATTCGTAATCTGTTTTGTTTGTAAAATAAAAATAAAAAACATGAGGACATGCTGGGGCAGACGCCAGTGTTTCCAGAGTGCCACAGACTAACAGCAAGAATTCCTGTCATCTCCTCCCTCCCCTCTCTCCCCACTGCAAAGCTGGCCAAACAGACCAAGATAATCAAGGCTATGCGCACACCAAAGATAAACTTTAAGGTATTACTCTATTCATTCAAAAATTAAACACTGAATGCCTGTTTTGGGCCAGGTAACAGGGTAAATGCCAGAGGGATAGTGATGAACAGATCAGAACATGAGATCTGTGAGAGTAGGAGCCTTGCTGACTTATTCTTGGCTGTCTCTGTACTGCATGCCCAGACTAGAAGTGTATGCAGGAGTTCAGGGAAGTCAACAAAAACATAAACTGATAATTTTGCTGGTGACTGACATTATGACAGAAATGCTGAGTGATGTGAGGGGCAGAGCATGATGGGGAGAAGGCAACTTCATACAGTGGGTAGGGCTTCTTAGTGTATATATATATATATATATATATATATACACACATACGCATAGGCTAGCGGCTACTGGTTCCTTGTATGCTTTTAGATGTGTATCTTTCAGATAGGTGAACTTTTCAGTTTATTCCAATTTACTGATTTTCAACTGTATCTAAGCTAGAGTCATCCCATCTCTTCTCTAATTTTTACTTCATAATTTTCAGTTTCCATGCTCTATATGCCTTTATATCTATGAATTTTCTTTTCAAAAAAGAAGCTATTCTTTCATTTACTTTTTGAACATCCCAAATATATCTAAGTTCTTCAACAAGCCACTCAATAAAATTCATTCCATCTGAAGTAAATTCGTGTTTCACAGTGAAAGGCTTACTTCTGAGACTGTTTTCACCAAGCTCTCCAGAGGCAAGTCTAGTGGATTCTTGTTCCAAGGTGCTACAAGGAACAGTGTAGATAAAGCTGTGGAAACAGAAAGTAGCCTGTCTCCTTCATTATGCATTACAAATGTGACCTCCCCCTCCTTAAGGTTGCATCTTTCTCAAAGCTTCATCTCCTGGTGTCCTTTCCATTGGGCACTTGGGCTCCTCTCACTCCAAGAGGCCCAACCCATCATTCTTCCCTTCTCTTCTGCTAAGTGGACAAAGAGTTTTGGTTAGTAGTTACTGTCGAATTAATTTCTATTTTCTTAAAAGAAATCTCCAAATTCAAACATTTTAAAAACTTTTAAAGTATTTTATTGCAGCAAATTTGTTTTATAAATTAAAATAAACTCATAGGCGTAGCTCCCCCATTCCTTAGATATATCAACAAACCCTGCCCTCTACCTATTTACCACCAAGTATTTTTCACCATTATCCATTCTATATTGGTAAACTCAGTTCTAGTGCATCTGCCTAAGGGCTGGTTTTGTTTAGTCTACTCCTCTGTTTTGTCTATTCATGTTTCACTTTGAGTGAGGTCATCTGGTATCTACCTTCTTTTGACTTGTTTCATTTCCCATAATCCCCTCTAGATTCATCCATGTTGATTCAAATGACAGGATTTCATCTCTTCTAAGGGCTGTGTAGTATCCCATTGTATATATGCACCACATTTTATTTATCCATTCATCTGATGTTGAGCACATAACTAGTTTCCAGGTCTTAGCTACTGTGAATAGGGCTGCAATAAACATGGAGATACATAAATCTCTGCAAATGAGTGTTTTTGTGTCTTCTGGGTAAATACCCAGCAGTGGAATGGTGGGATCATATGGGATTTCCATCTTCAACTTTTTGAGGACTCTCCAAACTGTTCTCCATAGGGATTGTACCAAGTTGCACTCCCACAGTGTAAAAGTGTTCCTTTTTCTCCACATCCTCGCCGGCATTTGTTATTTCTGGACTTTTGGGTAACAGCTAGTCTCTTGGGTGTAAGACAATATCTCGTTTTGTTTGTTTTTTAAAAATTTGCATTTCTCCAAAAGCCTGCAAATAGGAACATCTTTTCATGTGCCTATTGACCATCTGTATACCCTCTTTGGAAAAATGTCTCTCCAATTCGTGTTTCCCCATTTTTTGATTCGATTGCATGTTTTTGTTATTGAGTTTTATGAGTTCTTTGAAGGCAGTAAGAGAGAGAAAGAAGCATTTTTATTTTGATTTAGTTGTTTACACTGGTTCTTTCCCCATCCCTGAACCCAGGACTTGAACCTGGGGATATGTGGCTTGCTCCTTAGGAGATGATTGACGTAACTGCTACTCCACCAGGGTGTACCATCCTCTATTTTTAAGGATTTGTAATTTGCATTGTACAGGTCTTTCAGTAAGTATATTCCAAGATACCTGATTCTTTTTATTTCTACTATAAATGGTGTGGTTTTCTTGATTCTGTTTTCATCTAGCGGTTACTTGTGTATAGGAATGTGACGGATTTTTGTGCATTGATTTTGTAGCCTGCCACTTCACTGCATTCGTTGATTAGTTCTAGCAGGTTTTTTTTCCCCAGCAGTGTGTTCAGGGTTTTTAATATATATACAAAAACATGTCATCTGCAAATAAATGACAGTTTTACTTTCTCCTTTCCAGTTTGGATTCCTTTTATTTCTTCTTGCCTAATTGTTCTGGTTAAGATCTCCATTACAATGTTGAATAGTAGTAGTGACAGTGCACAGCCTTGCCTTGTTCCTGACCTTAGAGGAAATGCTTTCAATTATTCACCATTGACTATGATGTTGGCTGTGGGTTTGTCATATACGGCCTTTATTATGTCGAGGTATGTACCTTTAAGTCCTATTTTATGCAGGGTGTTTATCATAAACAGGTGTTGCATCTTGTCAAAAAGCTTTCATTGCATCTATTGATATGACCATGTGCTTTTTCTCCTTGCTCTTGTTGATACGGTGTATTTCATTAATAGATTTATGTACGTTGAACCATCCTTGCATTTCTGGATTTTCTGCATCCTTGCATAAATCTCATTTGGTCATGATGGATGATCTTTTTGATGCATTGTTGGATTTGGCTGCTATTAGTTTGTGAGGATTTTTGCACCTATGTTCATTAGACACTATTCTGTAATTTACTTTCTTGGTGATATCTCTATCAACTATGGTATCAGTGTGATGTTAGCCTCACAGAATGTATTTGGGAGTGTTTCTTGTTCTTCAATATTTTGGAGAGTTTGAGAAGAATAGGTATTAATTTATCTCTGAAGGCTCTGTAAAACTCATTAGAAAAGCCATTTGGCCCTAGGCTTTAGTTTTAGGAACATTTGATTACCTTTTCAATTTCTTTGCTTGTGATTTTCTGTTCAGGTGTTCCAGTTCTTCCAGATTCAGTCTTGGTAGACTACATTTTTCTAGAAATCTGTCCCTGTCCTCAAGGTTGTCTACTTTGTTGGCACAAAGGTGTTCATAGCAGTCTCTTAGGATATTTATATTTGTGACATCTGTTGTAACATCTCCCCTTTCATTTCTGATTCTAGTTATGAGAGTACCCTCTGTGGATCAAGACAGTGATTTGCGAATTTTATTTCTTTCAAAGAACCAACTTTTGGCTTCTTTGATCTTCTGGATTGTCTTTTTGTTTTCTATTTTACTTCTGCTTGCATTTTTTTATTATTTCCATTATTTGATTTTTTTTGCTTTAATTGTTCTTTCTCCAGTTGTTAACTTCTAGTAGCCAGTGACTTCATTTTTCCTATGTCTCCTTGGTATTTTTTAAGTTTCTCTTTCATTTCTTCTTTTACCCAAGTCATTCAGAAGCATATTGTTTAGTCTCCAATTAACTTGGGGTCTTCTAGCTTCTGTGATTGATTTCTCGTTTTAAGCCATTGTAGTCAGAGAAGATGTTTGGTATGATTTCAATCTTTGTAAATTTGTTGAGACATGTTTTATGCTCCCAAAGTATCATCTACCCTTGAGAATGTTCCATGTGCACTTGAGGGTGAAAAATCTGTAATAGTTGGATGAAGTGCTCAGTATGTCTATTAGACCATAGTTTTCCAAATGGTCATCTAAAGCTGCTGTTTCTCTGTTAATTTCCTACCTGGCTGATTTGTCCATTGTTGTAAGAGGGGTGTTGAAGTCTCCTACTATTATTGTGTTGCTGTTGATGTCTGTCAATTCCAATAATACTTGCTTAATATATATTTTCATTCATTTGGTGCATGTTAATAAGTATTGTGTTCTTGCTGGACTGACCGCTTAATAATTATATAATGTCAATTTCTGTCTTTTGTTATGCTTTTTAATTGGAAGTCTTTTATTCAATATAACTATATGGTTGTTTTGGCTTTTTTGCTGTTGTTGTTGGCATTTGACTGTAGTATTGTATCTAACCACTGACTTTGAGCCTTTGTTTATCTTTTGAAAGAAGATAGGTTTCCTGAGTGCAGCAGAAGGTTTGGTTATTATTTTTTTTAATCCATTCAGTCACTCTGTTGTTTGGTGAGTTCCATTCATTAATGTTTAGGGTGATGATTGATATGCAGCTGTTTATTGCCATTCTGCAATTTGTTTATTGGGTGTTGTTAACAGTGTCTTTGTTCTTCTCCTTCTCTTCTTAGGTGGGCTGGTTGTAGCTATGTTTTGATTTTCTTTTTGTTTTCTTCTTTGTTTTTTTCCCCTGGATATGTATTTTGAGGTTACCCTGAAGTTAGCATTAAGAATTCTATGTGTATTTCCTATTTTTATTTGAAAGCAGATTAGTTTTCCACTCATTCTAATTACCCACATTATTTTTCTCCTCTCCTCCTCCCCACTTTTTATATTTTCCTCTAATTGTTTTTAAGTGGATGATCTTTATGCTTTATTGAGCATCCTTTAGTATTTTTTGCAAAGCTTGATTTGTGGCGATTAATTCTTTTAACTTTTATTCATGTGAAAAGCTTTTTTCATCATTCCTTCAGTTCTAAATGATAACCCTGCAGGGTATAGTATCCGAAGTTGAAAATCCTTTTCTTTCAGTACTTTGAGTATATCATGTGATCTTTTTCTGGTCTGCAGCATTTAAGTTAAGAATCTGCTAACAATCTTAATGGGACTCCTTTGTATGTGACTTGATTTTCTCCAACTGCTTTTTTTATTATTTATGTTGCATTTTTGTCATTTTGATGACACTGCATCTTGGTATTGGCACATTTGGGTTTCTTTTGTTTCAAGCTCTTTGAGTGTCTTAGGCCCGGAGGCTTGCTCCATTCTTTAAGCTAAGGCAAATTTTCAGTTATTATTTTTTCAAATGCAGTTTCTGTCCCCTTTTCTCTCTCTTCTCCTTCTTGGACCCCTATGATGCGAATCTTGTTCCTTTTGATGTTATTCCACAGGTCTCAAATGCTTTCATTTTTTTCTCTTTGCTGGTTTGCTTGAGTGCATTCCTCTGACCTATCTTCTATCTCACTGATTCTACTGGCGTCTTCATCCACCCTATTCTCGAGTCCCTCTATTTAAGTCAGCTATCATGTTCTTCATTTCTTTTGCATCTTGTGCTCTTCTCTTTTTTGTTGTTTTCTTTCTCTTCCTCTATTGTTTTCTTGATTTCCCTGAGTATGTTTATCACTGTTGCCCTAAGTCATCTTCAGGTATTTTGCATATTTGTTATATTCAAGATTTTCCCCTGAGGTTTTAATGGGATCCATCGGTTCACATATATTTCTCGTGTCTCTGCTTTGTTTGTGTTTCTGTGGGTTAGGTTTCCCTTCAGTGATGGCATTGTGTAGGGTACTGACTTGCACTGGATAAGCCTGGATCCTGGTTTGAACACTGGGAATTATAGAGTTTTGTGGTACCACTAGTTGGACATATTCACATTTTTATGTGGACCCTGAATTGGGGCCTGAGAGTTCAACCTAGGGGCGGGGAGTTTATGAGTGTGTGTGTGTGGAGCCCGGGTAGAGACTTCTCCCACCATCCCAGATCTGAATGGTAATGACCACTTCTTGGCCTACAATTGGCAATCAGGTTGAAGTTCTGCCTCCACCCATAGGGTGGTGCTAGTGGGTAGTGTTGAAGATTCCTCCCTTCTGGGAGACTCTCTTTTTCCTTTAAGATTGTGGGTGGGATTACTTGTTGCTGGGTCCTGCCCCTCCAGTGCAATATGGTGGGAGTGGGTGGGGTTTCTCCTAGCTGCCTTCCAACTATGGTGGTAGTCTGTGTAATTTAATTTTCCTTCAGGTGCCCCACTTAGTTTCACCAGGGCCTGGTCCTCCTTCAGTCCTGTTTTGAGACACTCTCCCCAATTTCATGACCCAGTCCTGTAGTGCAGGTTCTCTGCCATAGCAGCAATTTTCCAGGAGGTCTAGCTCTTCCCAAAGCTCCACCCCCACCATTGTGGCCCAAATTCCAAATCCACTGTGTAGTTCTGAATCCTAAGGTTTTTGCCTACCCTTTATGTTGGTATTGCTGCTGCAGTCTCTGTAGTTGTTAGTTGCTGGGGACCTGCGTTTCCTCAGTGTTTGTGTCTGCAAAATAGGTGGTGCCTCACTGTTCTATGGGAAGGAGATGAAACTCATAGCAGTTTTCCATCCTGATTCTCTTACTTCTCTCTTTTTTTTAAAGAAAAGTTGCAGGTAGGAATGAAGGTGTGTAGAAGAGAGAGGAAGAAGAAATAACTATTTGATTTTTTTAAGTTGTTCCTCTGGTTGCTTTCCCCTGGGCTTGGGACTTGAACCAGGTGTATGTGGTTTGTTCCTTTGGAGGCGAAATGACCCTATCACAGCTCCACCAGGGCACACCAATCTTCAAATTTTAAGGGCATAAATCAACTTAAATTGTGATAACATACTAAAATTAAACATTTTTATTTAGTAATAGTAATTTAAGGATTCAGTATCAAGTAAGGCTATGATTTACTGTGTCAGAGGTAGCTGGAAAAATATGAATCATTTTTCTTTTGAACTACATTTATTTTTAAAAAGTCTAGTGTAAATTAAATAATGCTACCATTTGTACAATGAAACTTCAGTGGCATTTATTTTTACTTCTAACTACTTGGTCAAGTTGTAGAAACTGACAACGTTGTCCCTTATGAGTTCCTTTCAGGTGTCCCCTGGTGGAGTAATGGTTAGGTTAGCCACCTCCAAAGAAGCACAGTCCACATACATCCCGAGGGCCTGGGTTTGCTTCCTGAATCCAAGGGGAACAACCAATGTGAATAACTAAATACAAATAAAATGCTTCTTCCTCCTCTCTCTTCTTGCCTGGCTACTTACCTTCATCCCTGCACCTTTCCTTAAAAAAAAAAAAAGTTTCTTTCAAGTTTTATACTAATTCTTAGGTGATTTACTTGGACAAATTTTATCTAAGGTGATCCTACCAATGACACGATGAAAAAAAAAAAAAAAATCAAAGAAATATTCCTGCATTTACCAGTTTTTAAAATTGGGATTTAGCAGTTTTCTTAAGTGACTCCTCTATAGCAGGAAAAGAGGATTTGAGTGTTTTAAAGTCATGAGCTTAGAGAAGTTAGTCCTCACAGGCAAAGGTCCTCGAAGATGGAGTTCACTGTAACCATTTTACTCTTCTGCAGTTTTACCCAACCTATAGTCTAATTATTATCTCCTAAGTTTCTCTCAAATGCTGCCAAAAGCAACTGGATAGCTGAGTTATTTTTATCTTTCACATGATTCTTGTATGCAGGTCAGAGTAGGTGTCAGGGTCATGTCTGACAGATAGTTGGCTCAGGCATTTGGGAATAAATATTTGACCAAGGGTAGGTGTGCCCTGGTGGTTTAGTGGTCTAATCTGTGACCTCTGGCCAGGCACAGACCACATATATCCCAAGGTTTAGGATCCGAAGCCAGCGGGAACAATGAAGATGAACAACTAAATAAAAAATGAATAAAGTGCTTCTTCCTTCTCTTCCTTCCTGCCTGCCTGCCTGGTTGCCTTCATTCCTGACTGCACCTTTCCTTGAAAAGAAAAGAAAAGCCTACTTGGGGTATATATAAGTTTGGTTCAGTCAGGGTGCTGGTATAGGCTTACTTTTCTTAAATACATAACGAAGCAGTTACAACTCCAATCTATACATCAAAAGACTCGAATTCAGAGGAGTGTTTATTGGAAAGCCTATATTAGCTAGTAGTAAAATTCTAAATAAAATACCTCTTTCCCTCATTATTCAACTACCAGTGAGTGTTTCCTTGAAATTCAAAGCATACAATCTAAATTCTAGCATGTTAGGTCTAGTTAACAAAGATAGTCTAAACAATTGCCTACTTGAAAAACACATAAATGCTTTTCCTTTAGGAATGTTTTACTGAGATCCGAAGTGTTTACCTAAAAAGAGCTGAACCTACCAGGGAAATTTCTGTGATTCCATTATTCCCTCTTCTATTTTTTAAAGATGAGGAAAGGAGGGGAGGGAGGGAGGTTAGTAGGAAGAGAGAGAAGGCAAAAGAAATATTATTTATTCAGGTGTTTCCTCCACTCCCACCCCCAAGTTGAAAAGTGGGGTACTTGGGTTTTACATGGTCCACACCCTAATGCCTCAGCTGTCTGAGTCACAAGGGTACATCCCCATCTTTCCCTCTTTTAGCCTCCCTGAGTATGTGTAGGTTTAGGCAGAGGCACTAACATAAGGGTGCCTTTGAGTTTGTCCCTATAATAATCTCCCACCACACAGAACCATGGCTGTGTTATTTTAGTTTAGATGGGCCAAATTTCTGAAGTGGGTCATCACCTTCTGAAACCAATTTCTCACTTTAAGATGGACAATTTGGGAGACACTGATGGCCCTTGCCTCCTTGCTATCAGTAAGGCCAATTCTGTTCAGGTCAGAGATATGGCGTACATGGTGCAACTTAGGGAATTTTATTCCACTCTACAGTGAGAGCTCAGGGATGCTTGCATCTGACCCAGTTCTGGTCAGTGGTCCCTTAAGAGGATGTCTCTTGGGGGGTTTTGGGCAAGATTCCCACCATGATAAAGAGAGTCATACAAAAAGAAATCTTATACCTCCTTGCTTTTTAGGTGGGCACCTGAAACTTGGAGCTGCTACAGTCATCTTATGACCACAGGAGAAAGTCAAGAGGAGAAACTGAACCAAGGTCCTGGCACTGCTGAGCTGCTGAAGCAACACAGTTAATGGCCAACCTCTCGATTCTTTCATGAGAAATAACTGATACTGAAGTCACCTTTGGTCAGATATACTGGTACATGTGTCTAAAAGCTTTTTCCTATTTCTCTTGATTTAAAAGGTAGCTCTCTGAGGAAGACCGAGTATACCAAAATAAAAATTCTAAACATTCAAGGAAACTGTAGTATAAAATCTTCCTCTACTGAAGCATATTAGGCCAGATTCAAAAACAGCTCAGGGGAACAACTCTAAACCAAGTGACTATGTGGAAATCCATCACAAAACGCACACGCTCTTCAACACACAGAATTTCTTGGCACCTGTCAAACTTAACAATTACAACAGGAAAAAACATCAGCGAAGACAGATGGAAGTAGATGGGAAGACACTGCAGGGTCAGTGAAATCCTATCTCGGGGTTTTTTGCTTTACTTTACTTTTAAAGTAAATATTTCAAATATCGAAAAAGTAAAGAAAATAATAAAACAAGTGTTTAGGTCACCCACTAGCCAGTTTTTCAAAATAGTAGCATATCATTTTGTGCTTTAAGAAAAAGTTTTTTAAAGAAATGAAACTACTAGTATAACTGAAACTCCTTGTGCACTCCTACTAGAGGTAAACTCTTCACCTGTATCTGGTGTTCATCATTCTCTTGCATGTTTTAATACTTTTACTACTTAGGTATATAACCAATATTAACAGCATACACTATTTTCTGCTTGTTTTTCTACTCAACTAAAAAAAAAAAAAAAAAAGGACATGTGTCCTGGTAAAGTGATGGTTTGGTCAACTGCCTCCGGTTGAAGTGCAATCCACATACATACCAAGTTCGAGTCGTGGACCAGGGAAAACAATCAGGATGTGCAACTAAATAAAAACAAAATGCTTCTTTCTCCTCCCTCTTCCTGTCTGCTTGCCTACTTGCCTTCATTTCTCCCTAAATCCTTCCTTTAAAAACTAACTTAAAATGAAATGTTCTTGTCCTTTTAAGTGGTTTTTTCACCTAAATTCCATTTTGTCTGATATTATAATTTACTATCCTAGTTTTCTTTTTAGCATTTGCCTGTAGTATCTTTTTTCCCATTCTCTCCTCCTTAGTCATTCAGTATTATTGTGTTTGAAAGAAATACCTGGCAAGTTTTATTTTCTTTTTGAGCCAAGTGTCTATTAATTAGTAAGTTTAACTAACTGTACTCAAGTTACATTTTCTGTGATTAACTTAGAAACAGCTTTTTTGAGCTACATGGAGTTCTTTTATGATGAGGGAGAATCAGAATCCTAATTTACTTCCTGTGAAGTAAGCTCTGTGCCAGGCAGTTTGTACTTCTAGGTTCACGGAATTAAGAGAAAGCAGTTAAAGGTACTTTAGGCAGACAAACTGGGACTCCCAGGTCCAGAGTCTGTTGGTGGTTTAAGACTGGAGTCTCCTGAGGCAAAGGCTGCATTAGTATCTGCTGGAACCACTGTGAATTGTACTGGAGTCAGTGGCAAGTAGTGGATATACTTCCTAATGTCTAAAAATCCTTTCCTGGAATGTGGAGCTGGATGGGAAAACAACTGTTCTGGAAGAGTCATCTGGGCTCAGTTCATTTAGCAGAAGGTCACTGGCTACTAGCCAAGTAATTCAGTCTCTATTCAGAATTCCAACACGAACCAGCTCAAATATAGTACTATATTCTCCAACAGGGCAGATTCTAATCTCTATGATAAGTTACTGAATTACAATTCAGCAGTGAGTAGCATTCAATTATGTGTGATAACGCAGACAGATACTGAGTAAAAACATCTTTTATTTCCATTTTTTTAAAAAGATAATTTAGGAGTAGTTATTTAGTGTGAGTTAGCCTTTAAATTAGGTTTTCCTAGTAAGTTTAAAATTTCAAAGAAAAATCAATTGTTTTTGATTATTAAAAATAATTCAGTCCTAACTGATGGGACAACCACAATCTCCAGACATCTAAGGAAAGAAAGATAAAAATAAGTAAATGAATATTGGCTCTGGTCAAAAGAGAAACTTAGGAACAGGAGAAAACTTGGAGTAGATTAGTTACTATACTTAATTTGAAAAGCTATGGCAACCTAAACAAGAACAAAATATAAGTAAAAGCAACTAAAAATAAAAAGGTTATCTTAAAACTTAAAAATATGATCGCTAAAATAAAACACTTCTTAGAAGCCTTGGAAGGTAAATCAACAAAACTTTCCCAAACATATTAAGAGAATACAAAGAGATAAAAAATATGACCAGAAAAGAACAAGAGCAAAGGCTCAATCTAGGGGGGTCTAATTAATAGAAACTAAAACCCTGAGAAATACAAAAACCCTGGGGATAAATGGGGAAGAAAAAACAGGTTATCTCCAAAGGGATAAGAATGAAATTAACATCAGATATGTTATCCACAACATTGATAATAATACTTTCAATTTTAAGGGAAATTTTCAAAATTTTCGAAATTTTCAAAATCTTCAAAAAAAGATTTTCAAAAATTATATTTAGTGAAATCTTCAGTTGAGACAGTGAAATTACCAGGCAAGAAATACGATACTAGCTACTATATTTTTCCTTAGGGAATTACTTAAGGATACTTCTTTTCATTTCCAGTCCTATTTTATTTTTAAACCATGTGCCATGCACAAATAATATTTTGATATAATTTTAGAACGCAAGGGAAAAGGCTATCTAGATGGATAGGTTTATGCCCTATACTTGACTCCCCAGTCTTCATTTCCATCTCTCATACCAACATACGGGAAACTTTGAATCCTGGCAGATGATTGGGTATGTAAGAGTAGAGTGACTGGAAAAGCATCAACAAGAGGAAACGCATCCTGTGAGGAAAGAATTTTCTGTCCCAGACTCTTCCCATGCAACCCCCACTCTGTAAGCGCCTCCGACGCAGGCAGAACCCTACTGTGCATGCCTGAAACAAGGACTGAACAGAAGCTGAGAGCTGACATCCTGTTCTATCGACAAAAGCAGGGGCATTCAGTTCCCTCTGGCCCATCTCTGAAAAGCTTTGTCTTCTAGAGTAGGTCCAGCATCTTTGGCTGTGTGAGAATCCGGATGGGATGACTATCCCTTTTAGAATGATTTTCCTGCTGTTACTGCTGGTTGTCCTTTTGGTGTGGAGAACTCTAACTTGCAGGGTATGAGGAACAGGGGTCCTGAAAGATTGGTTCTTTGATTAACTTATTTATTCATTTACTTATAATTTTTTTTAAAGAGGGCGGAAGGGAAAGGAGGAAGAACCATTTTTATTTAGATGTTTATTTTGCCCCTCCTTTCCCACCCTCAATCTTGACTCAGGTCCTTGGGCTTTAGTGCTAGATCCAGGGGGATAAATCAAAAATAAACAATGAAATAAAAAAAAGCTTCCTCCCCGACATCCTTTCTTCCTCTCTTAAAAAAATTACTCATTTAGATAATGTAAAAGCTGTTGTTTTTTTTTTTTTCCCAAGCAGAAATGAAGGTGAGTAGAGAAAGAAGCACATTTTTAATTTTTTTTTAATTTAGAGGTCCATCTTGGTAATTCTCCCTCCTGGGTCCCTGGAATGTACTATAACTAGCTGGAGGTGGTGGACCCAACTACTATTCCACCAGGATGTATCAGGAGTTAGTATCTTTTATAAATATATATTCAAAAGAAAAAAAATGAAGGCTTGAATGGTGCAAAGGTTTAGCTCTTCTTGACCAAAAGTATCTAAGTCAGATGACCTTTTTATGTCCTTACAACAAAGTGATTCTATGTCCCTATAAAGATTAGTTCCACTTAACCTCAGAGTCCCTATATAGACAGGCACACTCCTTCAGGCTTCTCAGGTCTAAAGATCTACTCAGTGAGGTCCTCATTCCATTTTTCACTCAGAACCTTGCTGGTCACACAGCCATAAACAGCTGATCGCCTTTCTTCCAGCTCTTACACATCTCATCGAAAGAGTGTCACGGAGGAGCTCTTGGTTGAAAATGATACTCTTCCTTCTTTAACTGCTTCCTGCTCCATTCTAAAAATCCATGTCAAATGCTTAGTCCTTTTGAGTGTTTTCATGATCTATTTTGCTCTAGGGCCTGATGGAGAGCCCTACCAAGTCTCTCAACTAGTAGAACAGGCTTGCTCAAGTGGCATCCCAGACTGCCCACTTATGCCCACAAGTCACTCAACTTCAAAAAGGAGTAAACGGGAACAAAAAGCACGTCAAATAAAATGAACATTTTCAGTAGCATCCAAGGAACTTCGAACAACCGCCACCTCAACCAAGGGACATGACTGTTGAGTATCTGTCAGGAGTAGAGCAGGATGGGGTAGGATCTTGAGAGCCTGGCGAAGAAGTTCACAGCTGAGGGGTTCGAGGACGTGGGTACCTTGATGGCAGTGCAGCACTGCTCAGTGCCCTGCAAACTCATGGACCCAGGCCTGGGAGGGAAAGATAGTGAAAGCTGTTCTGCTCTGGGTTTTCCCCTTGTAAGTGGAGAAGAGATACAAGAGAAAAAGAAACTCCATCTTGCTAACAATCATCAGAAAAACGTAAATCAAAATAAGCTGGTATCTTATTCCTATTAAATTAGCCAAGGTTATAAAACTAATAATATTCTCTCCGGCAGTGACGCTCTCCCCACAAGAACAAGTCTCTCACAAAGGATGTCGCTCATCCCAATACAAGAAGCGCCTGGTATAGAGCCCAATTTCCACTTTATGGATGTAAAATGCTCAGGCTGCTATAAAATCACTACCATCTTTAGCCACACACAAACAGTGTGTGTGGCTCCACTGTCCTGACAGCACACAAGAGGAAAAAGCCAGGCTTCCAGAAGAAAGCCCCTTCCGATGGAAGCACCACTAAAAAGCACGCTGAGTCAAGGAGAATGGGAAACTGTCCCAATAACCGTATTTTGGATGAAAACATACAAACAACTAATAATACGATGATGAAGGAGGCAGTATGTATTAAGAACCTTAAAAAATGTGTCTGTCTTAGACACTATACACCAGTCATTCCAACTGCTTTCCATTTCAGGACACACTGCACATCTGACACAATCTCTGTGACCCCCTCCAGTTAGAAAGCCTGCCCAAATCTCTTGCTACCTAGGCACACCTCTTGAGTTTTCAGCTTAGTCACTACATTTTATGGAAGCTTTCGTGATTTTCTGGGTTGATGAGTGAGTGCTTTTTCTACCATGCCACTGTAATGTAAGTTTCAAGTGGCAGAAGGAGCACTTAAAAGCCCTCAGAGTAAGAAAGCTGTTGAGATTATATTGTTTCTGAAAATTTTACAAACTACTCTAATGGAAATTCCTAGTCAAAAGTATCTAGATCTTTAAACTACAATGGTCACTAACACCAATATTCTGATTACCGCTTTTTATAAAGCTAATGCCACCTATTAGGTATTTCTCCAAATGTCAAAATAAACAGGCGCTAAAAATTCTCAATCATTTTAAAGTTGACTAGAAGTAATCATGGGTGTAACCCACTAGTCATTTACCATTTTATGACAGCCCTGTAACAGCAAGGCTCTGCTTTGAAAGAGAGAGAGGCCTACTTGCTCTGGGGCCAGAGTTGAATTACACTCTTGGCCACATGAGCAGAGCAATAGCTGAGCACAGGATTATTACAGTGCACTTCAGCCAGGCCCTTCACTGGAACTGGTGTCTACGCCAAGGTTTCCTTTCATCTCTGAACTGTAACTGAGAGGAAAGGCCTTTCTAAGTTGTCAGCTGCCAGAAATAGGAGATTCAATACGGATTTACTTAAGGGCCAGTGCCAGAGATCTGCAGGATTCATCCTGTCCTCTAACGTAAAACAGTCTCACAATCTATCCATACTAAGGTAGGGTATATTTTCTCTGCTCCTATACATTCAAAATATTATTTCTAAAGATAATGCTCTTAACTACTTAACTTATTTCTGTATATATGTTTCCTAGGAGGGGAAAAATGCTTCCACATACAGAAATGTATGTCTATATTAGGTGTTCAAAGGCATTCCTGAAATGTTTTTAATCACTGAGACACATTTCTCATTAAATTCTTTAAAAAGAATAAACTATTTAGAATAAGATCATTACATGCAATATATTGAGACATGGCTTACATTTTATACTGCTGTGACCAAAGTGGCTAAAAATATCTGTCTTCCTACCAAGCAGAAATAAAAACACGGCAGTACTTACAAAAACACAGTTTGTCTTAGGGAAAATGGTATCCTTCATAGTGCTATACTTGATCTGGACTGCGGCTGAATATATTAGACACATACTAATGCCTATTTTCTCCCCAACTTTTTATTTTGAAATATTTCAAACATGTGAAAAAACAATTTGTCTATTTTTGTTCCTATTTTTAAGAGAAATCTATAGGTACTGATATCCACATGTGTATGCTATTGCCACTCATTCACATTGACATGATCTAAGATTACTTAAAAATTGAACAATGGAAATTCAAAGAATGCCAACCAACTAAATAAAGTCTGCTTTTCAATAAATAAATGGGATTAATGCATAGTTTCTTTAGACGCATAGTAATTTATATCTGGATATATCTTCTCATTTTAACTAACTTTTCCATTATATAGTAAATTATTCCCAAGGTTAAAAACTATGTTCACTTATCAATTAAGTAACTAAAATATAAAACTATCTTTTTCTAAGAGGTTGGAGCTAATCAGTTTACAGTTCAAAATGAAGTTAAAGATCTGGAGCACAGTTCATGTAGCTAATTAACAACACAATCTTTCAGTGGCTTTTCTTTATGAGTCTTGTGGCACAATTACTGATGTGCTGTCCTAATTCATATACATGTATGGATGTGAAATTTTTACTTTATGTAAGAAAGTGTGGCAAAAACTTGAGGGAGGACCATAGGGTGTAGGGAATCTTAAACAGATAGCAATCATCTGAAGAAATTTCCAAGATGGTGAGTTTACATGGCAAAGCAACAGAGCAGAGAGGTGTTAATATTAGGGAACAAATAATGAAGTGAGAAAACAAAGCTGCATTTTTAAAAGGTAGGCCTCTGTCACAGGTTAATTATCAGGCTGCCTACAAATATTTTTATAGTTTTTATGATGGAAATGGTTTACTTGATATGGACCTTGCCCAGAGGCGAAGGAGCAGATAAAGGAGCTGGTATTTGGCTGTACATTCCCAGTAATGATTACTGATTACGTTTCTCCAAAGGCAAAAGGTACCCATCTTTATCATCCTTGAAGAGGATGAGGCTGAAGGTATGCACATAATTTTCTGTTTTCAGATGTTCTGCACCTTTGTGATAATGCTCTTGGTTCAGCTGAGGTGAGAAGAGGTAAAAAGAAGAAAATGTAACAGATGAACAGAAGACAGAACAGTTTCAGATCCAGCTTCTATCTCTTTTTCCTGTTAGCCAACAGTTTTACCTTTCTCACTGAATTAGTAAGAAAGAATAGCTCTGAAATCCACACAAAGAGGTGCTTTTCTTTTCATTGCACAAAGTGTCACATGGCTGGCTCATGCAAGCTTTTGCTGCCCTTGCTAGAGATACACTGTTACCAAAGCCCAAAGCCTGCCCTGGGAGGAAGCCGCCTCCCTCTAATCCTTTGAGAGGTCACTGTAATAGGATTTTGACTATAAGCAGCTAAAAATGGAGGCTACTGTCCAAAAGGGAATATTTTAGTCCTTTTAAAGGTGATTGCTAATGTTTCAAGTGCTACTGATTCCTCTATGTCTGAAATTCAGCCAATATGCTGAAAATTTTAGCTGGGTTGAACGAAGCTTCAGAAGAGGTTGAGTTTAATGGTATCTGGGCCAAACAATGCCACAATAAACTACCTAATAAATCTTATTCATGTACATAGAAAAATTTTCTAGTAACAAAATAAATATATGTTCAATGCAGAAAATCTGATAAACCAAGAACTAACCAAAAGATAACCACTGTGAACACTTCAGTAGGGCATTTTTTCAACGAGTTTCAAGCATTAAGAGGGTGGATATTGAAATTAAATGTTCTGGATTCAAATCTACCTTACCTTTAGCACTTGAACTCATTCAGCTGGGCAGTTTGTTTGAACAAATTACCTAACCTCACTGATCCTCAGTTTTTTCTCACCTATAAAATATAGATAATAGTAGTTCCTGTCTCATGGTAAGGATTAAATGAGGTAACATGCAAAACATTCAGAAGAGAGTAACACGAAAAAGTAGACAAGCATTGTAATCTTCTACATACACCTTTCTTCCCCACAAAATGGTTTTGTATCATAAATAGCCTGCTTTGATCACTAAGCAATGTATTGCCAACATTTTCCTATATTGGTAAATATCTTTTTACTATATACACAGGATCCTTGGTTAAAGCTGCTACAGGTGGTACTTAACACAGGTTGCCAGGCTTGTACAGGACAAGGTCTTGCCATTCCGAGCAGAAGTACTATGGGAATAAAGACTCACCTTCATTGTAAATTCAATGTATGAGGCTCATAGTACTTTTTGTTGAAGAGCTTCATAAGGTTTTAATTTTTTAATCAAACAACTAAAATTCTTTTAAAAGTAAAAGCAATCAAATATATATTAAATCTCTAAATGCAGTCTGAAACATCTGAAGGTATTCAATGAACTGGTTTTGGTATTATTCAAAGACCTCCTAAAAGTGACTACTAAAATCTTCCATGCTTATGTACAGGGCAATCATATCTGTAAGTATTAGTAAAGAATTGTTTATGAATGTGTACTTTTAATGTTAAAACATTTTGAAAATAAACACCTACAGAGTGCTTTCTACTTATAAAAGCTACCTTTCAAAGGAAAGAGAAGTTAATTCTACATCCTCTCCGATTCCCAGTATTTTTTTTTTTTTTTTAATGAAAGGTACAGGCAGGAATAAAGTCTAGCAGGCAGGCAGGCAGAGAGAAAGAGGAGGAAGAAGCATTTTTATCTATTTTATTTAGTTGTTTATCTTGGTGGCTTCCCCCAGTCTTAGGTCTTGAACCGGGGACCTGAGGCTGTCTGTGGACTGTACCCAGTGGACTAAACTGCTAGGTCAACAGAATGTACCTGATTTCCAGACTTCTCTGTTGATGGACACAGAAGAGGGAGAATGACTCCCGTCCATTTCATTTTAGTGAAATCACTGAAATGCTTTTGTTATGACGCATTTCTCTAGTTTTTATAGTTTGTATAAACATTTTATTTGGTATTACATTCTAAAGTTCTAACCAATTCATAGGCATTTCTTTGTCTTCTCAATAATGCGGAATAAAATAGAGGGTGCAAATGATATGACTCGCCTCTTTGGCTGAGGGGAAAAATGTGTTCAAAGCCATGCAAGAGTCTTTAAGGCTGAGAAAGGCAGTCAGGGTTTAATTTCAAGCTCAGAAATCCCTTTTGGCCAAGAGGTAGGTAAGATACTGAAGGTACGAGGAGCATAGTTCAGTTATCTGTGTGTCATCTTTCACCTTCTAATGTCACAAGCACTTTATTCCTACCTCACTCCAATCTCTCTTTTACCTTACTGAAGGAGGGTATGTAATTTCCAGGAAACTTTCTTTCCTACCCCTTCACTGCATTTCCTATTTTAATCATCTAGTTTTCCACATCTTAGTTGCATTTATATAATCCAGGGACAATTCAACACTCAAGAACAAAATATTAGCAGCAGCAGCAGCAGTTTTTCCTGAGACCAATGCCAAATCTAAAAGTGCTCTGCAAAGGCAGAACAGTCAGATCCCCTCCCACACACCGCAGTTACTGATCAATCATGCTTATGATCAACATGTACTCCTCCATCAAAATTTCAACAGTGCCAGGTTTGAAGAGCCTCAGACCTGGCGAACAGGTCCACATTAAGAAGGTGATGGATATACTCCAGCTTCACAAGGACAGAATCTCCGGTACTTAGGATCCTCCTAGACCTCAGCCCATCTATCATCATCTGGCTGTTTATATATATCCTTGAATAAACTGGTAAACCTAAGTCGTTTCTCTGAGTTCTGTGAGCTGCTCTAGTAAATTATCAAACTCAAGGAAGGGGGTATTTGGAGCCTCTCATCTATAGCCAGTTGGTGAGAAGCACAGTGATAACCTCAAAGGGGGCTGGGGGAGATACAGTCTTATAGGATTAAGTCTTCAATCTGTGGGATCTGACATTATTTCTGCATAGACAGAATTGAGTTAAATTGGAGGATACCCGTCTGGTATTATGGAGAACTACTGGCTGTGAAGAAAGACCTCTAAATATTCAGTGCTGTGTGACAGTAAAAGGGGACACACAGGGAAGAAACCCACAGTAAGGATGAAATGGGTTTTTTTCTTATAGGTGTCCTTAGGCTTAGGAAGGCAAAGTACAGAGTCACAGCTGCCCCTCAAGATCAGCCCATGACCCATGCATGCCCCATTATCCCAGGTCTGACAAGAGAAGGGGACACCAGTTCTTACTCCTAAAAGGATGTCTTTACATCCTCAATATTTATCACTTTTCAACTACTCTGATAATATCCATTTGGGATATTTCTCCAGGACTTTTATTGTTCCACTGTCACAGAATGATGCATTAATTAATTAATTCCTTTATGTTCGCCTAGCTATAATACACTAGGTTCAGGAAGGGAAGATTTCAAATATGAAAATCATCTTTGTCCTCTGAGATTATAATCTAGTTATGGATACCAGATATAAGATAAAATAAGAGTGACATGAACCAACTTAGATCTGCGGGAGTTCGAGACAGGAAAGAATTCGTTGAGTATTCTAAGGCTAGGATTTGTCTAGAGTACTTTAGCAAGATCCAAAAGAATTGTAGAATTTAGACTCACAGTGTTATTTTTATGTGTCCTCAGAATCAGTCTTAATTCTCATCTGGAACAAGGAAATTGATCTATGTGGGCAGAATAAGTAGACGTGGGTGATAAGACACAGACCACTGACTTAAGAGACATAGTGAGATAACACGAGCAGAGCAGAGCAAGGCGTCACCTCTGAAGGCTATGGGGAGGCACACTCCTGTGATGCAGGGAGCTCAGGCAGTTAGGTGCAGGTCATGCACAGCCTACACATTGGGTTTTTGTAACCCGGGCTGGTGGTTTAAAAAAAACAACAAAAGACCATGGGATAACATTAGTTCCTTCTTTCTGGTTTTGAACTGCAATCTACTGCTCTATTTCGCCAACCAAACTGTAAGCTCTTGAAGGAAGGAACAAAGGGTTCGAGACTTAACTTCCGTTACTCTAGAGTATTATTAAGATATACTGGGCATGGTCCAATACATGTATGTTGAACAGCATGTGACTAAATGAAAAAGAACGAGACGATTCTCTCTTGAGTTCCACCAGGAATAGCTTCAGGCTAACGGAATCACTGCTTCGGCCGCTGTTGTGTTTCAGGGGAGAACAACGCCCCCCACCTTCTTCCTCCTCATGCGAAGGTTAATGAGAATGAGCCATTTATATCATAACCTCCTGTCCCACTTATTTCTCAGGGTTAACGAACTATTTGTTCTTGATCTTCTGCCACAGGTAACAGAAGCAATGTTGGAAGAAATACATGGGAAATCAAAGAACTGTCTATTATAATTAACTACAGCCACTACTCTGAGTCCTCTACCTACACAGAGTGCCTGATACACATTACCATGTCACAAATTAATACGCTCTTTAATCAAAGGGGCACATGGTAACTATTAAACGCCACCGTTCTATGATCATGAGCGTGCTATTCAGCTAGTGCTGACAAATCACAGAGCTACACAGACACGGCAGGCCCAGTCACAGGCGCGATCAAGCCCTTCCCTCTCCATGCGCACCTCCTCGCACACTTCACGGACCGCAGCTACACTCGGCTCCTCCTCGGGCTCCATGCCTCCTCCGGGGACGATCCATCGGTCTGGGTGGCGACTACTGCTCACGAGTAGTACCTGAAAGTCACAGAAGTCACATGGATGGTTAAAAAAATAAAAAGGACACTCATACAAATTCAGAGTTTAACCACCATAAAAGTTAAAGCATCTAAGACCCATTTGTTGTATATTTACAACTCTCCAAATCACTTCTTGCAATGTAGCTTTCATTTCTGTTTGAAAAAAAAAGCCAACAACCTGCTGATAAAAAGCAGAAGACCATTTGAACTGGTGGCAATGACCTACCCTTCTCAGTGACTTGTCCTATCTATCCTCTCCATTTGTTTCTCTAAAGCCATTTGAATACAGAGCTGATGAGGAGAGAGAGAGAGAGAGAGAGAGAGAGAGAGAGAGGAAGATGTGGGTGGAAGGAGGGAGGGAGAGAAGAAAGAAAAAGAGAAAGAAAAGGAAGAAAGGAAGGGAGGGATGGAGGGGGGAGAGAGAGAGAGAGAAAGAAAGAAAAAAGAAAAGAAAGAAAGAAAGACTGTCACTAATGAGCTTGAGTTCTGTGAAGAGCTGGTCAGAAGAAAAGCAGTCCTCAGTCCTGGCTGACATCATAGTCCCAACACTCCCTGCTCCAGGTTCTCATTCTTTGTGTCCCAGTTGCTGCTGCGTCAAATGGTCAGAGGCCGAACATCACCCTTAGCTCTAAGTGCGCACTAAGAACCTCACTCTCATCTACATGCAAAACAGAATTTTTCTTTTTATCATGCTTTTCTGCTGAGATAAAACTGGAATTTTTATCTGGCAATTTTATTAAAAAATGAAAAGAAAACCAAACTAACACACACACAGAGCACTGATATAGGATACTGCTTACTAATTCAAACTTAACCTGCATTCTAGTCATAGTTGAAATAAATTCTAGTATTTCCCTAGTTCCTTTTCCTTACCCCTCTATAGAACAAAAGCTAAACAGTTAGCTGAACTACTCGTTTAGAGGAGAGCTGAGTTGGCATGCTTTCCAAAATTAAAGGAATCGTCAAACTGCTCCCAAAACCATCACTTTCTGAAGACATCTTCTGAGCCTCCATCCCTGTTCCAAATCAATGTCCCCATGAGTACTCCACTTCTACTGTGCAATCATCCTTGCTGCCTGACAGAAAATGCGATTTCTTCTATAGACTTTTAAGGCTCTACTACTGACTTCCAGTCACTGACCACCATCCCCTGAGGTCTCTGCAATTATGGGCCATTGGAAATTCTACTTTTTTCCATCCTTAATCCCTTTTCTTCCTGTCATGGTAAGATTCTCCTAATACTGATCTATAAAAATGTATGATCGGCAGACTCAGAGGACACTATAGAATTTTAAGAAGGAAATTCATGAGTCCATATAGTCATCAATATACATCTCATGGACTGAGAAAATAGTATCTTATACCTACAAGCACTATTAAATAAATAAATCTGTTTTCGCTAATACAGAATAATTTAAAATAATATGAAATCCACAGTAGTTTTTGTTGGCATGTATATATGCTTAATCAAGGGATACTGAAAATACAATGCACCCATCCCCCACCATGGCTCAGAGTGGCTGAAGCGCAGGCTGTGAAAGCTGTGGACCCAGGTTGAAACCTGAGGCCAGTGAGGGGTGGGGGCAATAAATAAATAAATGTATAATTTGGGGGATCCATGAAACTTTGCTTTTAAATAAGAATCATACTTGACTTCTGTATTACACCATATATAAAAAATGAACTTAAAATGGACCAACAACTTAAATGTAAAACTATAAAACAGATATGAAACTTCATCTTAGATTTGTCAGGATAGGCCAAATTCTTAGACTTGAGACCAAAAGAATGGGCAACAAAAGAAAAATAAACTGGGCTTCATCAAAATTTAAAACTTCTCCACATCAAAAAGGGTATTATCAACAATATAAAAAGACAACTTGAAGAATGGGAGAAAGTATTTGCAAATCATCTATTGGATAAGGGTCTTGTATTTGAAATATAAAAAGAATATATTGCTCAACAAAAAAGACAAACAGCATTTGTCTAATGAAGATATATAAACAGCCAACAAGTCCAAGAAATGATGTTCGACCTCATTAGTCATTAGGGAAATGAAACGTAAAACCACAATGAGCTACCACTTTACACTCACTACAATTATAATTTAAAAAATAACAAGCTAGTAAGGATATAGAAAAATTGAAGTCTTCCTACATTATTGGTAGGAATGTAAAATAGCTCAGGTACAACGGAAAGCACAGTTTGTTGCTTTCTAAAAAAGTTATACATACAACTATTTATAGCAGCATTATTCACAACAGTCAAAGGCAAACAATTTAAATGTCCATCAGTGGAGAAAAAAAGTGATGTATTTACACATGGAATATCATTCAGCCATAAAACGAAGTACTGATGCGAACTATCCCATGTATAAATTTTGAAAACGTTTTGTTAAGTGAAAGCTAGACTCGAAGTCACATACTGTATAATTTCATTTACAGTCTCTGACTGATGATGGCTGAATTTACAACTTTTTACCTTTATGATAGTGTGAAAGCAATAGGAATTCAGTAGGAATGGCACTCCAAGTCATGAATTTTGAATTATGAACTTTTCCCAGGCTAGTGACATGCAGTTCCATACTCTCTCCTCTCGCTGGGCAATGACAGTGAGATGAAGTTCTGAGTCAGTCACACCATCAGGAGGGCAAACAACTGATACTCTATAGTGGGCCCGGCATTTTTTGGATATTATGTTTTGCACTTTTGCATCCAATCATGTTTACAAAATGTCTATCTGAGCCTGAGATATTCAACACCTGTTATGAAATAGATATATTAAGTGATTTTGCCCAATAGTAGGCAATTTAAGAGTTCTGAGCATATTTAAGATGAGCGAGCCTAAGATGATGTTCAGCATATTAAATGCATGTTTTTTAAAGGGAAGGAGGGCGGAGCATTATTTGTTTAATTTGGTGCCCCCTACCAGGTCCTTGGGTTTTATCAGTGGCTCATACCCACTGATCTTGGGTGCCTGAGCCACAAGGGCATGCTCTAAATGCATTTTCAACTTAACAACATTTTCAACTTAATGAAGATTCATTGGGACATAACCCCATAGTAAGTGAAAGATTTGTAAATAAAATACAAAGAATAGGTAAAATTCATAGAGATAGGAAGCAGCTTGTTGGTTACCAGGGACTAGGGGAAGGGAAAAATGGAGAGTAGTTACAGTGGATCCAGAGTTTCACTCTGGAGTGATGAAATGTTTGGAACTAGAAAGAAGTAGTGACTGCTAAATGCCACTGAACTAGTAGTACTTAGTGCCACTAACTCATTCACTGTAAAATGCTTGTTATGTGAACTTCACCGCAATGAAATAAAACCAGTTCTAAGACTGAAATATTTTTTTTTAAAGCTAAAGGAGTTAGTGCTACTATTTTCTTTCCCAAAATCTACAATTCTGGGGAGCAGACTTCCAGACGGTGATCCCTGGTTTTATAACAAGTTATTAGGCCAAAATAACATTGTCTCCATAAAAGAAAAAGGGGCTCATTATTATATTTATTCTCCTCGATAATTGTGACCAACTTTACATTTTAAAATATTACTTTAACAAAAGAAAAATAAACCCAACGCACCCTGCTGGAGTAGCAGTTAAGTCAATGAAGGACGCAGGCCACATACCCCCGAGTTCAAGTCCAGGCCCAGGGGGAACAGCCAGTGCAAACAACGAAATGAAAACTAAGGTGCTTCTTCCTCCTCTCTCTGCCTGCCTACTATTGCCTACACCTTTCATTAAAAAGAAAGAAAGAGAGAGAGAGAGAGAGAGAGAGAGAGAGAGAGAGAGAGAGAGAGAGAGAAAGAAAGAAAAGAAAAACAAATGCAAATATCACCCTTGTTAATTCAAGTTTAATTATTTTAAGTTCTTCAACAGACAGTAATATTTAACTCATATCTACCTAATCTGCAATAAAGATTCAAGAAGAATAATTACAAGTATGAGTCAATCCTATACTGATGTTATATAAATGACAGCATGTGGTCTTTCTTCCTAGAGTTCTCCTACCCACCCACCTGTAAGGTTTTTCTGGCCCGCTGTCCCGTCTTTCTGAGCCAGCCTAACACCACCCACCCTTTTTTTTTTTAAGAAAGGAGGAGGAAACATCTCATTTTATATTTCATTTAGTTATTCACACTGGTTACTTCCCCTGGGCCCAGAACTTGAACCCAGGGGCATGCGGCCTGCACCCTCAGAGGCGACTGACACAACACTCCAAGAGGGCCTGCCTGTTTTTGCTTTTGTTTTATATTTACAAATTTTATTATTTTTTTATCCCCAAAATATGTACAAATGAAAACTTGCTCTTTAAACACAGGGAGGCCTTTGCCTATAATGTAGTAGTACATTTACATCACAAAACATTCTCATATGAAAATCAATAAACAGCTCTTTTACACAAAATCCACTTCTTGGCAGAGTGTTTACAACCATTCTAAATCTAAGCATTTGTCTCAAAGACTGCCATCCAATTAGGTCACAGTCCTAATGGAAGACTTTACAGGGTCATTTCAAAGCTAAAGCAAAGAAAAGGAAGCCTCTATATAAAACACAATTTCTTTTTTTTTTTTTTTAAAGGAAAGATACATGCAGGAATGAAGGTAAGTAGGCAAACAGGAAAGAGGGAGGAGAGAAGAGGAGGAAGAGCATTATTTATTTATTTTTTTCGTTTAGTTGTTCACATTTGTTGTTCACCCTGGCCCCGGAGTCTTGAACCCTGGACCTTGGGATGCATGTGGGACTTTTCTGAGGTGTACTAGACCCCTAGCCACCAGGGTACACCCTAATTTCTATTTTTTAATGTGAAATATTAATTAGTAAACCTAGCAAATATGAAATAAAAATCCATAGGGGAAAAAGCAAGCCTCATTACATTGTAGTCACAATTCAAAGCAAATACTATCACCAATAAACAGTTCTCAAAAGTTTCCTTAACAATAATCTATTGAAAATTTACTGCAAAAAGCAAAATATTCATTACTTTTTAGCCAGAGGCTTTACTCCTGCCTACTTATGGAATAGTAAGTAGCATTCTGGCCAAGCAAATTCTTTTGTTTGTTTGCCAGGGTCCCCACCTCCCCAGACCACCCCAGGTCTCAAAACCTGGCTACTTAGGCTTTACATGGTCTGCACCTTAGCACCTGAGTCACATGGGTATGGCCCAGTTTAAGCACATTTTTATTCTGAAGCTTTATTTCTAAATATAAAATTATCTAAAAAGAATTTTACAGTAAATCTTTACCTAAAAGATTCTGAAAATTGATTTTGTCATTTACCCAACAAACATTCAGAAAGCTGCATCATGAAATAGGGATGGGAGATGCAGAGGTTAAAATCTCTAATTTTGAAGCGAATCAAAGTGGAAAACTGGCTAACTAGGTATAAGACTTTTTAGGAAGTTGTCACAGAGACATGTGATTCATTAATGCAGAGATTTACCTATGGAACACACCCATCAATAGATGAATTCTTGAACTCATGATACATGAAGAGCAGACATTGTATGATAGCACTCACATGATGTGTAAAGAGAAAACAAATGTCATAAATTAAACAACACTAAAAGGGTGGGGGGGGCACTTTACAGAGGAGACAAAAATGCAAATCAGGGGGTATAGAGTGATGGGGGAGGTGTGGGGGAAATGGGATGAAGGTAACTGTAAACGAAGGGAGAAAAAAAGGGAGGGAATATTAGTAAATCTACTATGCTATCTGTAAATGTAAAAATACTACTATGTATACCTTGAAATACAGTCATTGTCAAAATGCAATATCCCTTCAATAATAATTAAAAAAAAATGAAAGTAAGATGAGATATTAAAAAAGAAGAAGAAAAGAAAAGAGACACCAAACTTAGGCTGGGGGAGAGGTAGAGGTATGAAGGGAAGCTTTCTTAAACGAAGTGATTTGTGTTGAATCTAAGCATAGGGAGGACACTTATCAACAAAAAGGAACCAGGAAGGCTATTGTGTGCCCATGTGGTTGGAATACACAAGCAAGGTCAATACAGCATGAGCCCTTCAGAAAGGATGAGACTGACAAGAAGTCAGATGACTGATTATATTTCAGTGACTCTGGCAGAGAACATAATGCTTACTAGATATATTTCATGTGCTTGCCGATAGTATCCAATCTCCTTGGCTTGTTAGTTTAGACTATTTAAGTAGTTCTGGTTAATAAAATGTGAACAAAAGGAATGTATTATTCTGTGCTGAGGCAGGAAGAAGCCCATCCAGTCTCTCAACAGGGGACACAGCACCAAAGGACATGGTGAGTTCCAGCTGGTGCAGCTATATAAGTCTAGGTCCTTAAATGGAAAAGAGTTCCTGTGTGGAACAGAGCCTCTGAAAATCCATGGCTGATAGACAAGATGACAGGGAATAAAATTCTGCTGTTAAACTAAGAATTTTCACAGCAAGTTGTTAATGCAGCGTAACTCAATCTATCCTCATAGCGTGAAAGGTTTGTAAAATGTCTAAGCATCTGTTAATTGCCTCACACCTAATCTCACGGGAAATGCTCAACGATTTTTCCATATAAATGAATGGTAACAGCATTCCCAGACTTCGTTCCCCCTCCTCCCCAATCCCAAAACAGCCTACCAGTTCCTACTCCTACTAGCTCTCAGGGAAATGCAAATTAAAACAACAGTGAGCTAGCACCTCAAACCTGAGAGACTGGCTATTATCCACAAGTCTGGAAACAACAAATGCTGGTGAGGATGTGGAGAAAAGGGAACTCTTACACTGTTGATAGGAGTGTAAATTGGCGCAACCTCTATGGAAAACAGCATAGAGATTCCTCAAAAAGTTGAAGATGGAAATCTTATATGATCCTGCCAACCCACTTCTGGGTATTTAGCCGAAAGACACAATAACACTCATTTGTGGAGATTTATGTACCCCCATGTTTATTGTAGCCCTATTCACAATAGCTAAGACCTGGAAACTAGTTAAGTGCTCAACATCAGATGAATGGATAAACAAGATGTGGTACATATATACAATGGGATACTACACAGCCCTTAGAAGAGATGAAATCCTGTCATTTGAATCAACATGGATGGATCTAGAGCCAATATACTAAGTGAAATAAATCAAGAAAAAATATAGATACTAGATGATCTCATTCATAAATGGAATGTGAACAGACAAAACAAAGGAACAGGTGAAACAAAACCAACCCTTGGACACTTGCAATAGAACTGAGGTGACCAATAGGGAATGGGATGGGGGATGGGCAGAATAAGTGGTGGTGAAGCCCAATACACAGTGGGGAAGAGCATTTGGTGATTTGGTGGAGGGCAGGGTGTATTTATATATAGTTGAGGAATGAGGAAGCTGCATATAGGGAGAGCTACACATATGAGTTTATAAATTTACTGCAATAAAACATTTTTTTAAAAAAGCCTACTAAATCACACTAAAAAGGAGCATTCTAATAGCAGAGGAAATCTAGAACACGATTTGGGTTTTAGAAAGGTCACTTCAACTTGGGCTGGAGATGAGCAAGTCTCAAACAGGATAGATTTCTCAGATAGATAACTCAGGTGGAGAAAGGATGAGTTCACAAGTGAGAACTGGAAGGAAGAGACAGGTTTTTAGAAATATAGAAGGATGAATCCACAGGATCAAGTGACTGACAGGCTGTTGACTGGGTCAATAATGGAGCTGCCCTCCAAGAAGGATGTGGAAGGGTAAGTGGAGGAGGAAGCCACAGAGAAGTCTTCCTGTAAATAGATGAATTTGAGAGTTCAGTGAGCTGTCTAATAAATATTCCCAGCGGATAATGATATAAATGTGGAACTGCAGCTAAGAAGAGGGAGATTTACAGACTTAGGAAACAATACTCTCAGACGATTCTAACCAGTATGAGACTAACACAAGGGAGAATGTGTGTCTTTACAAAGTTCTAGTAAGAGGAAGTATCCCCAATTTCTCCTATCCACCCTCCATTCCCTTTAGTGTTAGATAGTCTCCATTCCCACTGTCAAGAGAGTAGAAAGGATAGGTATATTCCAGCTACACTTTGTTAAAGTCCTGGAAATATTTTCCTTAAAAAATCTTAGATTATCTGTTCATAAACTACATCACAGGAAATCCTAATTAGCAAGCTATATGTATCTTAGCAAACTATATATACTAATCTCCAGAAGCTGCATGTAGTTATGCACCTAGCATGACCTTATTTCCAATAATACAATGCATTCAACAGTTCTTTAGTACTGCTATTACTGCCAGAGAGCTCTGCTCGTCTCTAAATAGCACAAAGGCTGTACCCTAACAGATCTGTGATATACCCTGCAAATTGCTTCTACAGACAAGTCCTTTCTAATTGTTTATGCATCCCTTTTTAAAAATAAGACCAACACAACAGTGAATCATTTGTACCTGCTGGATTCCACGTAAATAAACATTTACTATTTTGTACAGAATACTTTAAAGAACAGCTGCCACTAGTTCTTCTGCACACTGACCATATTAAAAATGCTTACAAGTAAAGCTGACTGAGTAAAATAACTTGCTGAAATTAAATCGTAAATTACACAGGGACAAGCATTAGTAGTTTAAGTTCCTCGAGTTTTAAAACCACTTTACTCTTTATTTTTCTCCTACATAGGAGCTCAGAATACTGCTAGAAAGAGGAAAAGCAGACATAAACAGTTTACAAAATGCCTAATAAAATGCCTCTTTACTTTATCTAGCTAAACAGGGTGTCTATTTAAGAAAAGAGGAAATCCCCTGCCTAGTAAAAAGAAAAAGCATGCTGCGCTGTGAGCAGATACTCTGACAGCTTTCACTTTGAGAGCAACAAGGTGTTAGAGACTATGAAAAGGCAGTCACAGACACAAAGCAGTACACAGAGATAGCATTCCCAAGTAACAATCCAGGATACAGCGTCTATCAGACTTCTAAGTTAGATCATTTTACCTGTATTTCTAAATTAATTTCCAAATGTTAAGATAACCATACACAGTACTTTACCATGCCTGGCATTCAGTGACCTTATTTCTAAAAAGAAGACTAAATAAACCAGTAAGTTTGGCTGTATAATTACTGAAAGAAAATAGATTAAAATGGGAGAAAATAATAACAATAGAAGATAGTGTTTTTTTAGTGCCTACTTTGTGCAAGCAGCCTGCATTTTACATATACTATTATTTATTTATTTTAGAGAGAGGAGGAATAAATATTTTATTCATTTTTATTTAGTTGTTCATCTTGGTGGTTGTCCCTGACCCTGGACCACAAATCGAGGTCCTTGGGATATACGTGGACTATGCTCAGTGGACTTAACGGCTAGGCTACCAGGGCATGTCAACATAGCCTGTTTCGAACGCTTCTAATTTTCAAACGACCATGCAAGCCAGATATTATTTAATTCTCCCTGCTACAGAGATAAGGAAACCAAGTCTCAGATGATTTGGTGATGTGGTGAAGGGCATAGAAAGGGTCAGCACTCGACCAGGATTCAAACCACAGTAAATGCCTGACTCTGGCCACCAGGCCACAGACAGTCTTATACATACATGAGAGAGCTAGCTCTATATGAAAAACCCTCTGAAAAGTTAAAAGCTACAACATGATTTTCTCCAGGTCAGGTATAAGGAAAAGGAAAAGAGAGAGGCATTTTAATCTAAACTCTGATTCAAATCAAGGATTTAGCGTAGTTGTCTTCCACAAGCAGAGACTATTTGCTTATTTGTTGCATCATTCTTGGTCTGATGTGTGCATAGAGCGGAACTGTGACCTCCTCTATATTATGCAACTTTCTTTTCTGAAAATGCCTACTATAAAAACTGACCACAAACTATCAAAACGAAGCTGTTACTTTTCTCATTTAAAAACTGCCATTTTTCAAGTAATCCCATATATAAACAATTATTCCACAAACAACTGCTGTCTAGTCATTAGTTGTTCAGAAATGAACTGAGGCATGGAGAAGGGGGCAGAGATATACAAAAGTATATAAAACCTTAACATTTTTTCAAAAGTTTGGAAAAAATCAAAAGAAAAATATTTTGTGATGTGAATTTACACAAAGTTCAAATTTCAGGGCCCAAATGTAGTTTACTGGAACACAGCCATGCTTATTGATTTACCTATGGTCTATGGCTATTTACAAGCTATAAAGGCTTGAACAGTCCTGACAAGAGATTACGCGGTTCACAAAGTCGAAAAAATACTTACTATATGGTCCTTTACAGAAAAAGTTTGCTATATAACAAAGATGTTAAGAATATACAATGGAGAAGGAAAGTTTATTCAACAAATGGTGTTGGGAAAACTGGAAAAAACATTTGCAAAAAAACAAACAACAGAAAAACTAGAGTACTCCAACACACAACTCAAAGATGTCTTTGGGGAAAGAACAGCTACATCAAAAGAAAGCAAAGCAAAAGCAAAACTAAACAACTGGGACCATATTAAACTTAAAAGCCTCTGTACAACAAAAGAAACCGCCACTAAAACAAAAAGGTAACCCACAGAACTGGAGAAGATATTCACACAACATATATCAGATAAGATCTTAATTTCCAAAATATAGAGATCATACAGTAAAAAACAAATGACTCAAAAAAAGGGGGGGGGGGTGGCAGAAGTGAATAGACACCTATCTAAAGAAGACACACAGCCTCCAGACACCTGAAAAAAGTGTTCTGCATCATTCATCGTCAGAAAAATGCAAACAAAAACCACAATGAGATACCACCTCACACCAATGAGAATGGTCCATATCAAAAAGCCTGAAAACAGCAGATGTTGGAGGGGGTGTGGAGAAAAAGGAACCCTCCTACACTTTTGGTAGGAATGCAAGTTGGTACAACCTCTTTGGAAAACAGTATAGAGAGTCCTCAAAATAAAAATGAATCTGCCATTTAATCCAGCAATCCCACTCCTGGGCATATACCCAGAGAATATGAAATTCCTAATCAGAAAAACTATCTGCACCCTGATGTTCATAGAACATCATTCACAAAAGCTGATTATGAAAATAACCTAAATGTCATCAACAAATGGCTGGATAAAGAAGCTAAGGCATTTATACTCAATGGAATTCTATGCAGTTATTTAAAATAATAAAATTGTGTCCTTTGCATAAATTGTGTCCTCTAGATAGAAGTGGAGGGGATGATGTTAAGCAAAATAAGTGAAAGAAAAAGAGAAATACAGTTTGGTTTCATTTATACGTGGAATGAAATGAAATAAATGAACATACAAATCCCAACAAAATGAATAGAACACAGGACTATTATGGTTGGGGAGGTAGGGAGGCAAGAGGGGGAAAAGTGGTGTTAAAGGATACTGGAACTCTGGTGGTGGGTATGGTGTGAAATATACACAGAGATGCAATTTTAGTATCTTAAAATGAATACAGCAGCAGACTCTGGTGGTCTAGTGGTTTAGCATTCCCCAGGCGCAGTCCACATACATCCTAAGCTCATAGGTTCAAGACCTAGGACTGGGGGGAGCAACCAAGATTAACAACTAAATAAAATAAAATGTTTCTTCCTCCTCTCTCTTCCCACCAGCCTGCCTACTCACCTTCATTCTTGTCTGCACCTGACAATAAATACATAAATAAATATAACAGAGTGGACAAAAGAAATATATTTTTTTTAAGTTTGTTGGCATGCTCTGGTGAAGAAGCAATTAGGTTACAAGCCACATACCCCTGGGTTCAAATCCCAGGTCCAGAGGAGACCAATCAGTGTGAACAAGTAAATAAAAATAAAATGCTTCTTCCTTCTCTCTCTTCCTGCCTGCCTATCTGCTAGCCTTCATTCCTGCCAGTACCTTTCCTTTGAAAAAAAATGGCAGTCTCATTTGTGTTTCAGAAGCCTGAATCTGAAGGCTGAATGAGTGATGAGCTGAGGGTGGGACAGAGAGGATAAGGAAGACAGGTGTAACTAGCACTCCTGGAGATGGGAAGCATAAGTCCAATCGAGTCATATTTATGAGAGAGCAATGACAGGAACTACTAGCGCCACTTAGAAAAGAGAATGCCATGAAAGGGATATAGAGGCTATGAATTTTCCTTTTCCTTAAAGGAAAGCTGCAGGCAGGAATGAAGGCAAGTAGGCAGGCAGGCAAAGAGAGAAAGAAGAAATATTTATTTTATTTAGCTCTTCAACGTGGTTGTTCCCTCCTGACCCTGGATCTTGAACCTGGGTCCTCGGGATGTATGTGAACTATGTCTGGTGGCTTTATCCACTAGGTCACCAGGGTACACCGATGGCCACGGCTTCTTATGGTGGTTAATTGGTGAGCAGAGATACCCATTTCTTGAGAGAAAAATACAAGTGAGGGGCACGTAGGAGAGAAAAAAAAAGAAAGAAAACAGTTTGAAGTACCTATGAGGGAAGTTAAGCTTCCTACACTCTGTAAAAGATGGAAACTTCAAAACCTCATTTAAATATCATTTGAAAACATTTGCTCACAAAACAATGACTGCTCTGTGCAGCACAAGTGGCAGCACTGAGGAGGAGGAGGAGAGGTATTCACTTTAAAACCTCGAGTTAGAGTTTGTATACTGTGAAATAAGCATTTAAGTCTTTTACATGGCTAAGAAGAATGCCAAGTATTATTCCTTAGGAAATCTATGAAAGCCAAATGGAGTGAATGAAAAATTTCGAACATTCTTGAAGTCATTAAAACAAATGAAGCTGACACATTCCTGACATCTGTAAACCGTGTTTTCCTGCAGTCTTAGAATGACAGGAATACACTGTGAAATCACACTCAGTACACTGATCCTGTTGAGCTATACACAAATGGTGTCCTCCAAACCAGTTTCGTGGAGGATACGTTCACTGTAGACTCACCAGCAGGTTTTGTGTCACCAAAGCAGAACCAACATTCTCATCACATTCTAATCTAGTTTAAGATGTCAGCATTTAAACTGTAGTTTAATGCTGTCTATTTTATAGGGGAGGATAGTCAGGAGACTGGGATTGCAGGTCTGCCTCTCACACCAATCATCCATACAACTGCAAAAAAAAATCTCGGCAAGCCCTGATGGAGCAGCAGTTAGGTTAGTTGCCTCATCCCAAGGACCCGAGTCGTCATCACGAGTGTGTGGGGGTGGAGGGGCTGCAACCAATGCAAACAGCAACTAGACAGAGTAAAATAAAATGCCTGCCTTCCTGCCTGCCTACTCGCCTGCATACTCGCCTTCTTTCTTGCCTTCATCCTTAAAAAAACAAAAACAAAACAAAACAAAAAATATCTGTCTAGAGACTTCATTTTTCTCAGTTTTGAAATTGAGGTGATCTCTAAAGTCCTTCCATCATTAACATGTTTTTAAAGGAAAAGTGAAGGCAGGAATGAAGGCAAGCAAAGGCAGAAAGAGAGGAGGAATAAGCAACTTATTGATTTTATTTCGCTGTTGTTGCTGCTGGTCCTAGGATGCAAACCTGGGACCTCAGGACCTTGAGATGTATGTGGACTGTGCCCAACTCTACTTCATTCACCAAGGTGCATCCAGAATGAACATCCTATTGGTCTAAATTTAGACAGTATATGTAGAAATTGTTAAGTGTGTAATGTATAAAAATATGTGATTGCAGTGCCTAATTCCATTCATTTTCCAGAATCTATCTTTTTAATAGTACAATGTACATGTTGAAAAGGTGTAAAAGGGGTCCTCCCTGGTGGCTCAGGCAGTAAGCCAGTGGCTGGGGAGTAGATCATGTAAAAGCTCAAGGACTGGGGTCTGAGACCCAGGACAAGGGGTTGGGAAAACAACAACCCAAAATGAACAAATAATAATAATAAAAAAATGCTTCCTCTCTCTCCATTCTTTCATGCTTTTCTTTAAAAGAAAGAAAGAAAGAAAGAAAGAAAGAAAGAAAGAAAGAAAGAAAGAAAGAAAGAAAGAAAGAAAGAAAGAAAAAAGAAAGAAAGAAAGAAAATGGACCTAACCAAAAAATCCTTCTCTCCTACTTCTGTCTCTAGAGGAGCTTCTGATGAAGATCTGAAATAGTCTAGTCTACATTCTCTTCTTTCCTCTTTAACCCAAATAGTAACCCATCATACGCACTGTTCTCTACTTTTCCACTTAAATCATGAACCGTATTTATTTTTATCATTTTATCAGTACACACCAGGTCTATACATTACATTTTGTTGATGACTCTAAAGCCTTAGTCTACAACAGTTTCTCCTCCTGGCCCTTTGCTTTGGAGTTATTTATTTGTCAAAGAAATGTCATCTATCTTACAGAATTTCCCATATTTCTGCATTTGCTAATGTCTTCCCTTGTGGTAATATTCAACTTGCTCCTCTAGCTCCCATATTTCCTGTGATCAAGTAGCTGGATTTGCTATTTGGGAAAGAAAACCTTACTGAAAGTACCACATACTTTCTATAGCAACACACTGTGAGAAGATCTGATATCACTTTTAGTGATGAGAAGATAACTGTGGTTTCAAGTGTTGTTGTTACATTATCTGTCCTTAAGAGCTCATTATCAGCGTTTCATTTAATAGTTTTAGCATCTATTGATGACAGCCATCTATATTCACAATTTCATGAGAGAATGCAAGTGGTGATTTTTCTAATTCTATCATTGCTTCTATCTTATTAATTAGCTAAAATTTAAAAAAAAAAAGAAACTCCCCTCAATGATTGTTTGATTTCCCTAATATAGGAAAAGCAAGATAAATGCTTGTTTTTTTTTTCCTTACTAATTTTCAGAATGAGAGTGCACAAGTCATCAATACTTCCTGTTATATCATTATTAATTAGAAGGTTTTAAAATTTCAATCAGCTGCAGTCATTAATCTTTTCATGTGCCAATCTTTAACCTAGTCAGAACCACTTATAAAAATTTTCAAATATACAGCTAAGCTAAAAGAACTGTACAGTAACCACCTATGTCCACCATCCAGATTCTATCAGTAATGTTTCACATAACATTGTTTGTCTCAGATCTTTTTATATAAATCTTTAATCTGGATAGTTTTCTTGCTTTCTATTTATTGATCAGGATGATCTTAAGCATTTCCTGGATGATCTTAAACATTTCCTGCCCCAGATCTAAATTCAGTCATTTCTTTAAGGAGTGCTAGTTCCTTTCACTGGGAAATGATATTTACAGGCCTCAATTTAGGTACTGGTTGCTATTGTGTTGGCATTACTTCTAAGGCTTTTCAGTGACAAAATACTTATTATTAGAAAGAAAATGAGAATGGGAGAAAAAATAAATTATGGATTATACTTAGATTTCCATTTCAGACTTCCCTTTTTTGCTTCTTAGGTTTTATACTTACATTTCTTTTATGCTGAAAATAACATGAATATAATTACCTACATGAGTTGTCCTACAAGAGAATTTCAAATTCACAGTACTATGAACCCTAAAACTACTATGGAGAGTTTAAGATTTCTTTGCAGTTCTTAGTTTAAGGATTGATGTCACTATATATATATATATTCAATCAAAACACCATTTTAAAGTCACATGAGGTGCATCCTGCTGGAGTAGTGGTTTGGTCAGTCACCTTTGGTCGAGAGTGCAGTTCACATACATTCCAAGGACCTGGGTTCATGTCTTAGGGCCAGGGTGGACAGCCAAAAGGTACAACAAAAATAAAATAAAACAAGTGTTTTCTTCCTCCTCTCTCTTTCTGCCTGCCTACCTACTTGCCTTCATTGTTGCCTGTACCTTTCCGTTAACAATAAATAAAGTCACATAAGAGATTTATTTTCTGTGTGATTATGCTACTAGCTTCATATATAGCCAAATTCATTTGTTTCTGTTTCTCATTTTTAGGGACTGTGTTTTATTGTAACTGATGTATAATTCACATACATAGAATGAAAAGACAATTGGAGCACAGTTCGATGAATCTCACTAATGTACCTACCTGAACCCACATCCCTATAAAGATATACATTTTAATCTCCTAGAAAGTTCCCTATGCCTCTTTCTGTCAATACAGAGGCAATCACTGTGGTGATCTGTTTCGTCATAGATTAGTTGTGCCTGGTCTGGGTCTTCATATAAATGAAGTCATATAATAACCAGTGGGGTTTCATTACATGGTTGTACCATAATGTATTTAAACAGCTCTTTTGGTGGGCATTTCCAATTTCTATTAAAATGATGCTACAATAAACAGTCTTATATATAAACCACTTCTCAAATGTGAATATATTGGTACAATTCAATTCATTCATTCACTCACTCATTCAACTATTTGATTTATTGATTACCTTACTCAGTACCCATCACTGTTCTAGGCACTTGGCACTATGAATATAGTGATGAGCAAAAACAAAAAAGAGGCCCTGCTCTTGTGAGATAAAGGGAAAAAAGAGACAATAAGCAAAAATGTCAAAAGTACTAATAAAAAAAGTTTGAATAAGAAGGAATAAATAAAAAATTAACAGTATTCTTTTAGATATGAAGGTCATGAAAGGTTTCATAAGGTGATATTTGAACACAGACCTGATTGAAATAAGGAAACAAGGCTCTCTTGGGAAAGAATATCCCAGACAAAAGTATCTATAGGAACAAAGGTCCTGCCCTGAGGCAATGAGGTACTCTATGTCTGAGTAAGGAGGCAGGTGCAGAATTAACAAGAGCAGAATCAACAGGGGTGATACCTAAAACTTGGAGGAGGGAGAGAGGACATAGTGTCTCACTGAACAAGGTAAGGACTTTAGTTTTTATCCCGTTAAAAAGAATGTCCTTGAGGGGGTGAGCAAACATTTTAGCAATAGTGAAGTGCAGAGAACTGACTGCAAGGTAGAACAAGGATTGGTTAAGGAGACCAGTTAGGATTTGTAAAATTCCAAAAAGGGAAGTGAAGATTGTTTAGACCAGAGAGGCAGCAGTGGGGACAGTGAGAAGTGATAACATTCTGATTGTTTCCAAAGGTAGAGCCAACAGAATTCCTAAACGGGCTATAACAAAATAGAAAGACAAGGAGGAGCAGGTTTGGAGAGTAATACCAGAGGCTCTGTTCTGAGGTGCCAGTCCAACATACAAATGGAGTTGCTGAGAAAACAGTTGGAGAGATGAGTCTACAAAGAGGTCAGAATTGGAGATCAACATTTGTAGGTGGAATCTGGAAAAGGCCACTTGGAGAAGTCTGAGAACTCCTCATCTGAGACCCTGGCTCTTCAATATTTTGAGGGATCCAACAAGTGAGTCTGAGTAGGAAACATCTGAGGAAGACTAGAAAAACAAGAGTAAGGCATGCACGAGACCAAATAAAACGTTTCAGAGAGAAGGGAATGATCAACTGCTACTGAGAGGTCAAGTAAGATGAAGACTGAGAACTAGCCACTGGATTTGGCAACATGGAAGTATCATGATAACGAGTTTCTTTAAAAAACCTAAGATGGGAACTGCCAAGTCAAAGACAGACACATTTGTACTTTTAATAGTCACTGACACTTTGCCTTCTATAGAGATTGTGCCAGTTTATATGCCACTCGCTGCATGAGACTGTTCCCACACATCTTTGCCAAAGGCGGTATTATCCAACTTTTTAATACTGGCCAACCTAATAGGTTAAATAAGGTATCTTCTTTTAGTTTCAATTTGAACTTCTCATTACAAGAAGAGTATAGCCACCTGAGATTTCTTATACATCCTTTGACCATTTTTCTATTCAGTTATTGGGTCTTTTTCTTCATATTTAGAGAAACTATATACTAAGTAAATTAATCTGGTAATAGTTTGTTGCTTTGACTTTATGGTGATTTTGCCATGTGAAAGCTTTCTATTTTTATGTAATTAATTATATAATCCTCTCTTTTTTGCCAGTCCTATGAGTGTTTTCCCTCCAGTTTTAATGAGGCAATGTTTTAAATTTTATTTTATTTATTGACAAAAGTATATATTTAAAGTACACAATATGATGATTTGATAAATGTATATAACAGAAAATGATGATCACAAAGTATGTTGACACATTCATCCATTCCATATGTGGTGAGAATATTTAATTTAAAGAACACAGTATCATGGCATGCCATGGTGGAGTAGCAGGTGGGTCCGCCACCACCAACCAAACAAAATCCACATACATACCAAGGACCTGGGTTTGCATCCCAGAGCTGTGGAGAAAAACCAAGATGAACTAAATAAAATGTTCTTCTTCTCTCTTCCTGCCTGCTTGCCTAATCACCTTCATTCCTGCCTGTACCTTTTCTAAGAAAAAAGAGAAAACAGTATCCTTAACTACAGTTACCATGCAGTACATGAGACCCCCAGAATTTGCTCATCTATAACCTACAGTTTCCCATTTCTGCTACCCCCCCATCCTCTGGTAACCACCATTCTACTCTCTATTTCTGAGTTCAAGTTTTTTAAATTCTACATATAAGTGAGATTATACAGGTTATCTTTTTCTATTTGTCCTAATTCACTTAGCACAATGCCTTCAAGGCTTATCCATGTTGTTACAAATGGCAGGATTGTCTGAATATTTGTGTTTGTATATGTGTGTGTGTCTAAGTGTATGAATGTGCTCAAGGACCATTTTCTTTATCCATTTATCCATCAACAGTTTGTTCCCATATTTCCACAAGTCTTGGCTATTGTGAATAATTCTGCAATGAACAAAGAGGTGCAAATATCTATTTGAGATGCTGATTTCCTTTTCTTCAGATGTACCCAGAAATGAAATTGATGGATAACAGGCAGTTCAATTTTTTGTGGAATCTCCATACTGTTGTTCCTAATGGCTGCATCAATTTGTATTACCTCTAGTGAGTGTTTAATGATATTTCATTCTGGCTTTATTTTCAATTTCTTTGATTACAAATGAGGTCAAATACTTAAATATTTCCTGGCCATTTCGGTTTCCTTTTTTTTCTCCCATCCTTAGGAATTATCTTTTCATTCATTCTTTGGTATTTTTTGATGAAAATAAATTATGAATTTTAATAAGATAAAAATTTTTCTTATATTTAGTGTTTTCTATTTGTTTTGTAAGAAATCCTCCTCTACTTCAAGGTCAGGAAGCTCTTTTATATTAGGGGTAGGCAGACTTTTTCTGTAAAGGGTCAGATGGGAAATATTTTTGGTTTTGTGGGCTTTACAGTCTGTTTCAAATATTCAACTTGGCCATCACAGCACAGCAGCAACTGCGGACAGCACAACACGCGCACGAACAAAGGTGGCTGTGCTTCGCTTCAATAAGACTTTATTTACAAAAAGCCCATCGCCATTCTCTGTGCTATAATACATTGATACTATTTTAAATAGTTTTTTAAAAAATAGCTATTTCTACTAATTGCTGGTATACAGAAATACAACTGATTACTGCATAATGATCTATTTTGTGCTCAAACTAAAATCACTTAGTAGTTCTAAGATCTTTTTTACATAATCAAGCAATCTGCAGTAAAAACAACTTTACTTCCTGTGTAATTTATGCATTTTTAAATTTGTTTTTCTTATCTTACTGTACTGGCGAGGACTTCCAGAACAATGTGACATCAAAGTGGTTAGAGCAAACATCTTTGCGTTGTTCCCAATCAGGGAAGATGTTTTATTCTTTCAATATTTACGTATGATGTTAGTTAGCTGTTTTGAGTTTATATTTTATAATATCGAGGAAATTTCTGTCTGTTTCTAGTTCACAAAGACTTTTTATCATAAATAAACACTGGGTTATATCAAATGTTTTTCTGAATTTATTGATACGATAATATGGGTTTTTTTTGGTTTTAATCTGTTAATATAATTACATTGATGTTTCAAATATTAAAAATCATCCTTACATTTCCAGAATAATCCCAGTTAATCATGTTATATAGTATTCCCCCTTGTCCAAGAGTTTGTTTTCCACGATTTCAAGTTAACTGTGGTCAACTATGGTCAAAAAAGATTATGTACAACAAAATATTTTAAGTGAGAGCCCATAGTCACCTTTCATTTTAGTATAGTGTTAAACTTATTTTATTTCAGTCACTGTTGTTAATCTCTAGCTGTGCCTAGTTTACAAATTAAACTTTATTACAGGTACGAGTGGAGGAAAATATAGTGCACATAGGCTTCTACTGGGGGTCCTAGAACTTACTTCCCCTGGATAAAGGAAACTACTATATTATTCTTTTCATACACTGTTGGACTGAAGTTGCCAATGACTAGTTAAGGGTCTCAGGGTCTCCCTGAGACCCTTATGTTCATGAAGAAAATGGTCAAGAGTTCTCTTAGAATCTCAGGTTTGGGTATCAAGGCATTGCTGACTTCATAAAATGAGCTGGCAAGTGTTACCTCTTCTTTTATTTTCTAGAAGAAGTAGTGTAGAATAATTTTTGAAAAATACATGTTAGAGTTCACCAGTGAAGCCACCTAGGCCTAGAGCTTTCTCTGTGGGAGCTTTTTCACTAAAAATTCAATTTCTCTGGCAGATATGTTTACCTATTTCTTTTTGAGCAAGCTTGAGAAGTTTGTGTCTTTCAAGAAATTTGTTCATTTAACGTATCAATGTGATTGCCTTGAAACTGCTCACAATATCCCCTAAACACTTTTTTAGTTAGTGAATTGTTTTCTTGAGTCTATATTGCTTTATGATTATTAGGATGCTGAATTCTCATCGAAACCCAGTCTGTGTGTATTCCATAAGACTCCCTGCCTCTACAGTAATTCCTTCATTTCTTTGTTCTCTAAACCCCTCAACCCTGCTAGTCACAGTCCTGTGTCATTTGTTTTGTTTTGTCATTTGAGTTTTGTTGCGATTTGTCTGTTTCTTTATATTCCACATGTGAATGAAACCACCTAAATATCCTTTTAATATTGATAGAATCTGTACTGATACAGTTAATTTTCATTCCTTATAAAGCTGATTTTATGACCAAGGGAAGAAATGTAGAAGGTAAATCTGAAATACTTTATTATACCAGATATTGATGAAACTATCAAAAACTTGTAGTGTTATATCAAAAGGACTCAGCTGTCAACGTGAAGAGGCTTTTACTGGTCAAAATAGGCCAAAAGAATCATTGCAAAGGACTGAAACATGAAGCAAATGACTGATATCTTCCCTTCAATTTACTACTATTCTTCAAATTAATGGGTTAGTTCATTGGCATCCTTCCATAATTATCAGTTTTGTTTTAAATGATTGACAAGAATTCATAAATTCAAAGATACTTGATGTACACATACAAATCATTAATTTGAGAAATAAATGAGGGAGCTTTATCAAGTCATTTATCTTACGAGTTTTTTTTTTTTTTTTTTTTAAGGTGCAGGCAGGAATGAAGATAAATATGCAGGCAGGAAGAGATAAACAGAAGAAGCATTTTATTTTTATTTAGTTTTCTACACTGGATGTCCCCTGTCCCAGGTCTTGAACCCAGGACCTTGGGATGTTTGTGGAACTGCTCCAGGGGACTTACTGGTCCACTAGGCCACCAGGGTACAACCCCTTTATGAGTTTTTTGAGGCATGAATGTCACTGTGGCTTTTTAAAAAGAAAGGGTTCTCTTTTGGAAGTACTTATTAACAATTTAAAGATGAAATTACATGAAGTCTAAGATTTGAGCCAAAATAACACAGGAGAGGAAAGAGTACATAAAGCAAAACTAGCTATAAGTGGTCATTTGAGTTGAGTGAAGGGTACTCAGGGGCTCATCATATTATTCAGTATACTTTCATAGGTTTGAAATTTTCCATAATGGAAGTTTTTGTTTAAAAAGTCTTCATTATTCTTAGTCCTTTGTACTTTCACATATATTCTGGAATACACTTATTTTTAAAAAAGAGCTGGTGGAGTTCTGACTAGTAATACAAAACTAACAGATCAATTTGGGAAGAACAGTAATGTCTCCTAAAACACTAATAAAGTATAGCTTTCCACCTACGAAGGTCCTCCAAATCTTTTCTTTCATGACTTGAATTAAATAGCATAATTAAAGGTCCTGCCCCAATCCAAACTTGTAACAAAAACATCTTCTAGCAATGTATGTTGTTAGTGTTTTTAATGCTTCTACTTCCTATCTATGCTTAGAAATTATTCGGGTATAAACACGAAGAAAGAATGCAGCTTTATTTAATTTATTTTTGGATGATCTAGCAGTTGTTCCTATATGCACTGAGGTCTATTTCTAGACCATCTATTCTGTTCTGTTGATTCACTTGCCTGCTCATGATGCGGTTTAGTGACATTCTGTTTTAACTACCGTAGCTTTGCAACATGGTTTTAACTGGTCTAGACAGCCCCACTCCCAACCTTCACTCTTGCTTTTTACAGGTTTACTGCTTATTCTTCCATGTTTTCCTATTCATTTACTTAGAAACTAGTGGTTTAAAGAAAACAACTTTCAATTTCTACAAGGATCAAGTTATATTGTAGATTATTTAGCAAGAACTGTTGAATCTTCCTACCTAAAAATATGCTACATTTTTCTGTTTGCTCCAAGTCCTCTCAATAACATTTTTGAAGCTTTCTTTGTACAGATCTTGCCCATTTCTTAAGTTTAGCCATTTCTATTGCTGTTATAAAGTGCTCCTAACTCTACTGCTTATTATTTTAAAGAAGTCATTCCACCTTTTTACTATTAATACTAATTCCATACAAAAGGCCAATCAAGTGATTTAAAAAGGAATTATTTTTTAGAAGTTTAAAAGAAATTTTACATCATGGTTATAGCTGCCTAGCAGTACTATAGCTGTGAGCAGGTGTAAAGAGATGTAAAGAAGCCAGGAGGGGCTTCGGAAGGCGTCTGAGGGGCATAAGCAGGGGACGAGCAGGTCACAAACAACTGTTCTTTTGCAATTCTGACCAATATGTGTGAACTCTTAGTTTATCATTCTCATAAAAAGGAGAGCAAACAACAACAAAAGGTCAAATAGATATGGTATACCACGAATAAAACAAATTGTAACTAGGAGAAAATTAAGCTATAAATATAAATTGTATAGGGAAACATCCTTTTATATAATTTTAGGTATTACACTTCACAAATCTTTGAGTTTGGGGTTTTTTTGTTTTCTTTATTTTAAGGAGTGAATGCAAGCAGACAGGCAGGCAGGAAGAGAGAGGACAAAGAGGCATTTTCATTTTATTTCCACTTAGTTGTTTACACTGGCTGTTTTCCCTGACCCAGGACTTGAATCCACAGTATATAACTTGTGTCCCTCAGAGGCAATTGACTTACCCACTACTCATCAGGGTGCCCCAAATCTTTGTGTTCTTAATAGAGTTAATCTAACTGTCAAACTAAAAGTCACACTTTATATATTCTCTTAGGAAGATGGAGATAATTACAGGAAATCACAGAAAAAACAAGCAGCAATTGCATTAAGACTGAGAATTCTGGGCTAAGAGTTCTTTACATGAAGATATGCTTGTTCTAAGACTCAGAATACACAGAAGCAAATGTGAAAGGAGAGGGTTCATTATAGACTAAGATGTTTTAATTATTCAAATTCTACAAAAATTAATATGAATAAATCTTATATAATCAAGCAACTATTTTAGGAGTCATAAAAAATAGGTCGCACTAGTTGAGTATGGGGTAGAAAAATGCGTGGTTTTGCTGACAGGTATGGAAGACTTTTCACTGCGTCCCAATTGTGCCTTTTGAATTTTGAAACATATAAACGTACTGCCTATTAAAAAATAAACGTAATTTTAAGAGCCCATTCAAAACCATAAAATCACAAAATGATAAAATGAATCTTTTACAAACCACATTTAAGGATAGTGTCATTATACCACTCAAATTCTCATGAGAACTTACTCTACAAAAGTATCTTTAAAAGTCTGTTGCTAGACTAATATATGTGTTTTCATCAGTCACTAAAAAGCCATTAGTTATATCATCTTTTCTTCCTTCTTTTTAGCTAACCTTTAAGAGACCTAGAGTTAGTGGGAAATTGCCCATTCCTAGAACATTCACTTTATTTTTTTTTAAGTTATCTATTTTGCATAGTTTATGCATAAATCCTTCTCTTAAAGAAAATAAAAATTATAAATTATTCTTGGCATTCCTTTTATCAGCCATTATGAGGTCAGAAGAAAAGTTACTCTATACCCTATTCTGGAAATGCATCATAACTGAATTTGGCCATTTCTGTAGTGCCTCTAAAGCTTTTAGTCTAATAATTTGATCTTAAATTTGTCTCTCAATTGTACTTCAAAGCATCAGGAGCATGAAGTACCCTCATAACACCCAACCAATAAAGTGTATATAAAGCAAAGCTCTTTTTTATCCATGAATTATAACTTGTCATTTAATAATAATTACTCTAAAAGAAAAACTTTTAAGAACATTAAATTTTAAATTTACTATAATCTTAAAACTAGCTCTTTAAAAATAGTTGAAAGCCACATCATAAAATTAACTATTTGAAAATGAAAATGTCAGTGACATTCAGTATATTCTCAATGTTTTGAAACTACCTCTAGTTCCGAAACACTTTTATCGCCCCCAAAATAAAACCTCATACCTATTAAGCATGTTACTCTCCATCATGTTACTCTCCATCCCTGAACCCAGACTGGAGCCCCTAGCTAACTATCACTCTGCTTTCTGCATCTACAGATCTATTTGCCTATTTCATATGAATGAGGGCATACATTATGTGACCTAAAGGTCTGGCTTCTTTCACTAAGCATGTTTTTGAAGTTCATTCACATTATAGAATGTTATCAGTACTTCATTCCTTTTTATGACTTGTAATTATATTTCATTGCATGTATACACTACAATTTGTTTATCCAATTAGCCATTTAAGATATTTCGTTATTTCTATCTTTTAGTCATTACAAATAGTACTGAATGCTGCAGTATAAAATATCTGCTTGATTACCTGCTTTTCAATATTTGGGGTATATACCTAAGAGTGGAATTGTAGGGTCAAACTTAAACTTTTCATTTAACTTTTTGAGGATCCATCAAACTGTTTCAACAGCAACCAAACCATTTTACTTATTGTCATTCTATGGGTATAAAGTATTAAAACTAGTTTTAAGAATGTCTTAATAAGTATCTAATTTCTGAAAGAATGCAGAATGCCTGATCAGCAAGAATGAGAAGTATATTTCTATTTCTTCCTCTTCCTTCCTCCTCCCCTGCCATCGCCCCCACCCCCTACACAGAGCAAACTCAAATAACCAGATTTCTCTCAGGATGTAAGTAAAAATGTATTGGATATCAAGAGAATGAGAAGACATGCTACAGATTGGGAGAAAAGTTTTGCAAAAGACATATCTGATAAAGGACTAATCCAAAGCATAAAAGAACTCACAATAAGAAAATGGTATGGGTATAAAATCTGAACAGGCACCTCACCGAGGCACATATATAGATGGCTAATAAGCTTATGAAAAGATGCTCAACCTCCTATGATTAGGGAATTGAAAGTAAAAAATGGAGATACCAATGCACAACTATTAAAAGGGCCAAAACCCCAAACACTGACACATTAAATGTCGGGGAGGATGTGGAGCAACAAGAATTCTCATTCATTGCTGGTGGTAATGCAAATGGTGGAGCCACTTTGGAAGACAGTGTGGTGTTTTCTTCTATAAAACTAAATGGACACTTACCATACAATTCAGCAACCATGCTCTTTACTATTTAGCCACAGGAGTTAAAAACTCTATGTCCACACAAAACCTACACGAGTACTTAGAGCAATTTTATTCATGGTCACCAAAACTTGGAAGCAACCAGGGTAACCCACAGGAGGTGAAGAGTTAAATAAAGCTGCTACATCCAGACAGTGCTGGACATTATTCAGCACTAAAAGGAAATGAGCTATCAAACATAAAAAGACATGCAGGAATGTATATTGCTCAGTTGAAGAAGTCAATCTGAAGCATCTGCATATGCATGATTCCAACTACATGACATTTTAGAAAGGACAAAACCATGGAGACAGGTGTGGATTGGGAGTCAAGAAAGAAAGGTGGCAGGAGCGAGACTGGCCTATTTTCCGCAGGACAAGCAGGAATCCACCGGTATTCCAGTCACAAACACTGAGGAAAAGCAGGCCCCGAGACTACAGACAGCACAGTGGCAAACGTCGCTCAAAGGGTAGGCAAAAATGTCAAATTTCAGTTATTCCCCAGATATGGGATTCCGTGGAGGGGGTAAAGCCTTGAGAAGAACTGGGTCTCTCAGCAACCACCCCAAAAGCAGCAGAGAGTCTGCCCAGTGGAACCCTGACACAGAGCTCGGGGAGGGGTCTTGGCACAGGGCAGAAGGAGGACCAAAGCTCTAGTGGAAGTGAGCAGGAGCCCTGAAGGAAAATTACACAGGGCGCTCGCTGCCATAACGGTATGGCAGCTAGGGGAATCCCTTACTCCGTACCTTCCCACCATATTATACTGGAGCCACAGGATCCACTCCCAGACCTAAAGGAAGAACAGTCTTCCAGAAGGGAGAAACCTTCAATGCTACCCACTAGCGCCACCCCGTGGGTGAAGGAGGAACTGTAGTCTGCTTGCTGACGTGGGCCAATAAGATAGCCATGCTATTCAAGCCTGGGATGCTGGAGGAAGGCTGAATCCACCACACAAACTCAACCCCATAAGCTGAACTCTCAGGTCCCAATGCAGGATCCACAAAAGAACTTCAACAAATCCAACCAGTGGTGATACCATAAAGCTCAAGAACTCCCATTGTTCGAACCAAAATCCAGGCATATCCACTGCAAGTCAATACCCTACACACTGCAAGTACCTATCCCACAGAAACACAAAGAGAATGCCAAACAGAGTGAAGACACATTGTCATTAAAATGTCAAAAATACAAGATAAAGAATCATAAAAGTAGCTAGAGAAAAACGAGCCACATACAATGGACTCTCCTTAAGACTGTCAGCGGATTTCTCAACTGAAACTCTACAGGTCAGAAGGGCATGTCATGATATATTTCAAAATGCTGAAAGAAAAATATTCTCAACCTTGGTTACTATACCCTGCAAGATTATCATTCATAACTGAAGGAATGATAAAAAGAACTTTTCAGATGAGCAAAAATTAAAGGAATTCATCACCATAAAACCAACTACAAAAAATACCAAAGGATGCTCTATAAAGTGTAAAGAAACCCCACTTAAAAACAGTAAAACATCAAAAAATAAAAAGTGGGGAGGAAAGGAGAATAAAAATCTGGATGGTTAGAATGAGTATAAGACTAATAAGCTTTCGAATAAAAATAGGAAATAAACATAAAATTCTTAATAGTTAACTTCAAGTTGACTTCAAAACTACGGAGACAGTAAAAAGATCAATGGTTGACAAGGGCTGGGAGGTGGGGATGAATAGGCAGAGCACAAAAGGCTTTTTTAAGGCAATCAAACTATTCTGTGCCATACTATAATGGTAAACAGATGCCACTGGACTCTGTTAAAATCCATAGAATTAGAAAGTACAAAACCAAAAGTGAACCTTAATATAAACTACACTTTGGGTAATACTGATGTGTCAAAAAGATCTTTGATTATAGTATCTATACCACTTTGATAAAGGATGTTGATAGTGGGAAATGCTCTAATTGTATGGGGCAGGGGTATATGGGTACTCTTTGCACTTCTACTTTCTGCTCAACTTTGCAGTGAGTCTCAAACTGCTCTAAGAGGCAAAGCCTTTTTTTTTTTTTTTTTAGTATTAAAATATTTTTAAAGGTAACGAATCTATTTTTAAATGCATTCTATTTTGAAATGCTGGATATGTTACAGAATCAGTAAAGGTTCCATCTCAACTCATGGAATTATCAGTAACATCTGTAACTGACATTTCTGTGGTAAATTTGAATGTCTCAAATACTAGCGATGTAAATACAATCTAAGTTAATTCTGACAGTAATTCTAGGAATTAAGATGATTTTAATGGATCTATTTCTATTTTACACCTGAAGAAACCTTGTCTTAAGAAGGGTGCCTCAGACCTGAACCAGACTTGACCCTGAAACCATGTACTTTTTCTAACAGACCCCTGACTCTATCTGACTGTTACAGCACTATTCACTATTAGAATTCACTTATGAGCATCCTGGGAGTCTACATCTGAACAAAGTGTTGTGAAGTGAGAGAGAAAAAAGGAAATAGTGATAGACCTGTATATAGTACACCTGTACTATATACAGATGTAAATTTGCTATCATGTATACATGAAACCTAATTAATGCTAAAATGCAATATCCCTACAATAAAATCAATTTAAAAAACTATGCTTGTAGCTTCAGTTCTACAGCAAGTAGTTTAAATTTATAGAACAAGCTCAGTATATACATTTTAATAACACTCAAATCAGCAAGAATGTCACCTTATTCTCTACTTTTCTGGGTAACCAAAGCTGACAGATGTTTAGAACAGTTTATGAACTGTGAGACTGTACTTCGTGTCAGCAGCCATATCCTGGTCATTCCGTTCAAAGGTGGCAGAGCCTGGGAGTGCTCTAGGTGCCCAGACGTGCATACTCCCCTCAAGATGGATAGAGGGTCTTTTTGCAAGTTAACAAGTTCTGACAGTCATTTCCACCGGCAAAAAAGATGAGCAAAAGTGGCAAACAGTCAAAGGAAAATAAAACATTAAGGGAAGACTTAACCCTTCATCCACCAGCAGCACTGTAAAATAACTGAATTTTTCTCAGACCGTTGAAAGGAGTGTGACTGGTCATTTAGGGTAATAAGCAAACTCAGCAGTAGAGGGAGATTAGGGAGACTTGGCAGTGGAAAAAGAGGGCCCAAAATAGACGTATTAAACACACTAGGTGACAGTTCTGATCAGTATATATTTTTAGTAATTGCACATTTATAACTTTCACATGTCCATTTCAAAATTAGTCTAGCTATCAACATCTAAGATGCCAGAAAAATTATTCCTACACCCACAATCATCCCGCAATGGAAATAATCAAGATCGAAGCTCAGCAGTGACTCAGTCATTGCCCTGTAACAATTTAAACCCACGCTGACAGTCACAGTTTTCACTCAACGTTCACCCTCACTCATCTCGTACTCCTGCTTCCAGTCAAAAGAAACTTCTTCTGTGTTCCATGCTTGACTGATGGGTGGGTGTGATTAGGGAGGCCTAAGGAAGGCGGGAAGGCAAGGAAGAAGCAAAGTATGACAGAAATGCCTGGTAACCTCCCAATCACTATAACCAGCTTCAGCCTTGGAAGCTAAACAAGGAAGCTAATAGCTAACTAACACGAATGAGTCAAACTCTCAAGATTGAACTTTGACCACACTGTGTTTTAGGTCACAAAATTCTCTGCTGATATTTTCTAAAGCTGCCAAATTATGACGAAGGCTGTTTTTATTTACCTCTGTTAGACCACCAAGAACAGAGAAACATGTTTTAGATGATTATAAAAAGTCAAAAAGCAAGGCTGGCACAGAAAATAGTAGTAGTTCTTATGTTTTCCTTACTGTTCATAGCAAATATAAGTGAATTTATTAAGGTTTTGCACTCATCAGAAATACCTTTCTTCCCTAACACTGAAAAACTCCATCATTTCCAGTATTTCCAACAGTAGTTCAATCTGTTGCTTCTCTTCTAATAGAAGCTTTAAAAAGAAAGAAAGAAAGAAAAAGAAAAAGAGAAAGAGAAAGAAAAAGCAAGCAAGCAAGAAAAAAAGAAAGAAAGTAAGTAAGTTGTGGCACATCATGGATGAATGCTTCTTTCTCTTCTCGTCCTGCCTGTCTGTCTCTGCTCACTTTCATTCCTGCCTGCAACTTTCCTTGAAGAGAAAACAAGTACTTTTACTATGAACAATATCTAAATAAGCTGTTAGTGACAGTTACTAAACCTAAACAACAGGAAATCAATATATAAATCCTACCCCATCCTTTTGAGACTAAACACAAAGAACTATGTGTCACAATCTATGACAGACCATCACTTGAATATAAGGTACAGAGAAACACTAGCACAGAAATATGCTATAATGGAATTTAAAAATAATTCTGCAAATTCATTTCTAAATGATTTCAAGCAGATGTGTAATTGCATTCAACTAATCAAAATCACGGTATATTAAGTAAGCATTTCCCCATACTACAAAGGCTGACAGCAGCATGCTCTGGTGGCTTAGCTATTAGTCCACAAACTCCAGCAGGAATGGTGCACATACATACCAAGGACCTGGACCACAAGGCTGAGGGGAATAATAAAGATGAACAAATAAAAGATAAAATAAAAAGCTTTTTCCTCTTCTCTCTTCCTGACTGCCTGCTTGCTTGCCTTCATTCTTGCCTGTCGCTTTCCTTAAGAAAAAAAAAAGCTAATAGCAAAAGGAAAAATAAAATAATTAATATCTCCATCTTAGCTTTATATTTGGGAATTAAAGGTTACTCATACCTTCAACTCATCTTTCATCATTTAGAAACAAAAAATAAAATTAAAAAACAGTAACATTTAAAAATTCACAGGTAAAAATCCTAAACATTATATCATATAAGCAATTTTGTCTACTTTGTATAACATAACTCAATGTGTATTTTAATATGTATTAGATACCAAACTACCTGTCGACAACACTTTTCTTATGGACTATTTTAAACCAAATTAAATGTAAATGATCTGGTAAATGAGGGAAAAGTAGAAACATAATTTATATGCTAATATTCAAGATTCACTCTCATTATATGAATTGTTATACTGATTGCTGACATGATAAAATAACCAGTTATTAATCAGATTTTTAGTCTCTTCTGTTTTCTATCATTCAGTTCTGATAAAATAAGATAAGCTGTTTTAATGTTTATTTATCACACGATACAAATATTAATTTAAAAAGTATTTCTTGAGACAATGTAAGCATCTGACTTGTCTAATCATTAGGGTTACAGTGATTAGTGTGACAGGTGACCCTTGTTCTCGAAGGGTCACTGTGAAAGAGGGGCATCAAACAGCAGGCAAATAAGGTAATATCAGAAAGTGATAAGTGTTAAGAAGAAAATTTTTTTTTTTTAAAGGAAAGGTTCAGGCAGGAATGAAGACAAATAGGCAGGCAGGCAGGTAGGAAGAGTGAGGAGGAAGAAACATTTTATTTACTTGTTTATCTTGGCAGTCTCCCCCTCCAACTGCTAGCCCCAGGACACGAACCCAGGGATAGATGTGGACTGAATTAGACTAGAGAGGGTGGACCTAACCACTACTCCACCAGGGTGCACTGTAGGAAGAAAAGTAAAGAGTATGATGCGATAGTGTGTGCCTTGGAGAGCTGTATCAAAGAACATCAGGGAAAACCCCTCTGAGAAAAACCCATAGGCTGAAGTAAAGTAATTCACTTTTTACTTAAATTAATTTATCACATATCACCCTAGAATAGTGAAAAGAAAATTTAAAATTACTACAGATTAAAGATAGCCATGTAGACAGAGGTAGACAGAGGGTCTTCTTGGGAACCTTGTGAAATATCAAGCCACTAGCTGATAGAGACTCCAAAACTGGACACTCTAATCTTTATCTCTTCCAAAAATGACTAACTCATTCATCTGTGCTAAAATACATAATGCTTATAATCTTGGAGACAAACCAGAGATTTCTAGAGACAGTTTAAGTCTATTACCTGAAACATAGAAGAAAAAAAAAAAGATACAGCAGTTGAATAAGGTCCTGAAACACAGTATTTAAAATTTGCTAATTGTCTTCTGGTTTATTTTCAAGGATTTGCGACTCCCCAGAGAATATGGCAAGTACTATTCAAAAGTTCAAACAGCTTATTCAGAGAACATTTCTGGCAACTTGAACATGCCCTAATGGATAAACTTTGTTTGACCTGCATTCTATGAGATGTCTTAGAGTGCCCTGGCCTAGTTGTCTAGTACACCTGGCAGCAATCCCACATACATTCCAAGGTCCTGGGTTCAAGACCCAGGGCTGGGGGAACAAGCAATGTGAACAACTAAATAAAAGTAAAGCATTTCTTAAAAATTAAAAAAATAAATAAATAAATAAATGAAAAGGACATCTCTAGCATGTTCTTTGAACCCAATATGACCACATCCTTTGTTCTGGAGAAGAGTTAAGAGAACACAGTTCAGATTTGAATTAGTTCTTGGACCTCAGTATAAGGAGTCATGTTGCCATATAAATGGAGAATGGCACAGAATTGGAAATTTGAAGAGAAGGTAAGATAGCAAAATTGGCTGCCTTTTCACCAATCCTCCTACAAGTTCAGGATCTTTCAACCATGCTAGCTTCAAAGGAGAAACCTAGCAGTCATCCAAGTTACATTCTCCCTCACCTTTACTTTTCATATCCAACCTGTTACCAAGTCCTAGGGGATTGTCCACCCCTACATCTCTGTCCACTTCTCTCTGCTTCACTGCCATTAACCTGATTCATGTATTTATTTAACTAGACAACTATAAAAAATGCTCAGCTGCTCTCCCAATGTATGTGATCTTAGTCCTACAAGTCTATTCTTTATTCTGCAGCCCAAATAATCTTTCAAAACAAAACTCCGGTCAAATTTTCCACCCATCACTACCTTTATTTAAACCTTCAAATGACTCCCATTACTTTGAAAATCATGACTATAATTAGAAAGTTCGAAAATACAGATTAAATAAGATTGTCTACATAATAATTAAAGCTGAATGATCAATATACTGATTTTATTACACTATCCTCCCTTCTGTGTGTTTGAAATTTTCCACAATAAAAAATTTAAAAAATTAAAAATAAAAACAAAGAAACAAAGGCCCAATGCCAAAGCCCATGGCTGATAAGGACCTCTGTGGTCTGGTCTCACTAACCTTACTTCATGCTTGTGTTCTGAACCACTAACCTAATTTCAGTCCAAATGCACACTCCCTCTTACTACAGAATGTTTGTACATGCTGTTCCTCAATCTGGAATGCCTTTCCCAGTGCTTCGTTAATTCCTACTCATTCTTCAGAGATCAGGGCAGCCTTTCCTAACACATCTTTGCCCACTATGTCCATATCCAGGTCTTTTGTCAAATGCAGTCACTGATGTTCTCTTCTTAGAAAATGTCTTCTCAGTGTGTAGCCAAACATTGCTGAGTGTGATTAACTGTAAACTTCATAAGAGTAGAGCTCATATATTTATCTGTGAATTTCAAGCATCTAGCACAGGACCTGGCAGAAAGCCAGTGCTCTTAAAGTAGTTTTTGAATGATCTATTACTATGTAAGACCATTGAAATTTGTATAACAAAACTTATTCTAAATTTCAAAAATTTTAATTACTATTTTGGTCTCAGTTTTTCCTCTTTGCTACAGAGAAATCATTCTTATTTTTATTTCCCTTTGGAGTCTTCATTTGAAATACCGAAGTCTTCAACATTCCTGTAATGGAAGTATCATAATTACTAACCAAAAATAACCACACAAATTCACACCCTGGTCTCTTTTTACTCTACTTTATAGTTGCTTCTCCTCTCCCTCCCCCAAATCAAGATCAAAGGACTGGAAGGCACTTGAGGAATAAGTTCCCTGCCAGACCCCAGGAACTTCCCTTCAGTTCCAGCTCCAGACAGCTAGCAAGCAGATTACTACTAGGGATACTTCAGCAGGGGCCCCAGGAATCCAGTCCATTCTGCTTCCTTGTGATCATCACTAATGTTCCTTCTGCAGTATATTCCAGGCATCAACACAGAGCCATTTATAGTTTATATCATATGGTAAATGGGCATTAAAAGAGCTCGTCTCTTCATTTCATCCAAACTTCTGGATATAGAAAAAGAGATTAGAAATCTGATTTAATAACTGGTTACTTCATCATGGTAACATTCGTATAACAACTCATATACCCAGAGTGACATCTTGAGTATTAATTTCAATACTTCTTGGAATTACAGTGCTATTAGCACCCTAAGAAATTATTGGCCAGTCAGAAGACTAAATTTATCAAAAAATAGTGATACCAAAAAATTCCCCCTTAAACATAGGGGCCACTATTCTTTGTAAATTTTCAGCAATTCCTAAAATTATATGAATAAGGTTATCTACTCAAAAGCTGAACAAGGGCACTGAAAGATATACATGTATTTTTAGAAATTTGTTTGCCAAGTTCAATAAAGAGATTTAATAGAAATTATCTTTTAATCTGGTAAGGAGAATCTTAAAATTGCTTTATCACTTGCTCATTATAAAACCAGGATAAAAGCGTACATTTACTAAAATCCAGATCATTCACTATTTGCAGAAAAGGTTGTATTTTAATTTTAGCAGATGGAGCCTGTCGTTAAGGGAAAAATTTGATAGCCTATTACAGTATTTATCTGCTATCGGTGGTATCAGATGTGTGTCCATATATTTAACTAAATCCTCCTGCTATGTATCATCAGTCCTGTCCTAGTATTTACTGGAGTAGCAAGCTGGTTACAATATCTGACCACTTATTAAGCCCTCTACAGTTTCTGTCTTTAAAAAGTATGGATTTATCTGGTTGTTACTAGAAACAATATCATGTACTGTCACTTAACAGAAAGTATAGCTCCCAGGTGGCACTAACTGAATGTTTGACAAGTCATTCAGGACATGACACAGACCTCACGCATCAGGGCCTTTGAGAAGGGTGCTCATGTCCATTGTTGCACAGAACTCACTTTCCTTTGCTCCTGTGCAAGTTGCCTGCCAATCCCTGAAATGTGTATAGAATTTGACCAGTCTCTACTTCTTTGTCTGCCAACATATGGAATTAAGAGGAATTAAGGTGGAATTAAGTGACAGCTTCCATTCTCTATACTCCCAGGGGAAAGCTTTGCTTCTTCAAATTATTTTCTGGCAAAGACTCAATTGTAATCCCAACTATCTTCAAAATCACTGTCAGTCCACAATATAACGCTAACTCTGCAGAACGACCTATGATCTCCCAGTGCACAAACAAGGCAATTATCATGATAAAGAAGCTCCTGCATTATTGATCCAGGGCGCAAAAGACAGCACTAAAACTCAGTCTACAGCAGCATAAGAAGTGACATGCAGAGACAGGGTGGCGACAGTCGGCTTCAGGGGCCACGGACAGCTCTTTCCTACTGCAGTCACCGTGCTACCAGTAAGAGAGGACTCACCCAACACGTCCAGCTCCATAAACCTGGAGTCAGTCGCATAGCAACACATTCTCCACGTAAGACTGAGAAAAGGGCTAACAACCTATACTGTTTTTTCAGACTTAAAGATAAAGCACAACCTGGTAGAGCGGTGGTTGGGTTTATAGCCTTTGGCCGAGTAAGGTCGACATGAATCCCAGGGACCCAGGTTCAAATCCCAGGCCAGGGAGAGCAACCAGGATGAAGAGCCAAGTAAAAATGAATAGAAAGTGTTTCTTCCCCACATTTTTCCTGCCTGTTTGACTACTCTCCTTCGTTCCTGCCTGTACCTCAACTTTGAAGGAAAAAAATGTACAAATAACATCAGTCTACAGCATCATGTTCAATTATACGAAGACTATATATTTACTTACGCCATGCTAAAAATCAAGTGCAAATCAAGAACTCTAAAAGCAAGGATAATGCAGAGTTGAGGTGTGTTTGTTTTGTTGCTTCTCTTAAGTTAACTATTTAAAGACTTGGATTACATACTTTAATAATAAAGATAAATTTAGGTTTCACACAAAAGTAAATATTAAGGAACACATTTTCAAATATATAATACACCACTCAATTAAGCAAAGTCCTGAAATAGTTCTAGGAATGGAAAGGATAACAAAATGTGATTTATAAATTACTTTCTTCACCAGAAATCAGGGAACCACTGGTCTCACAGATCTGTGTCTTCTATCAAGCTTTATGGTCCACGCCTGTTTCTCAGGCGGCTAAGGTGCAGGGCACATAAAACCCATGGACTAGGATTTGAGACACGGAGCTAGGGGGATTTTTTTTTACATAACTGATGGTTGCAGTTTTAGCTAGTTAATAAATTTTTCTAACATTTAATTACTTACAAAAGAATTATAAGGTACACATTATAAGATCTTCAAATGATGTTTTTTCATTATAACACTGATGCGAAAAAATAACTCATTCCTAGCTTACTTTGTGTGTTTACACATTCTCCCAATGTCTGAAAGGGTTTTCTCCGAGTTTCCTCTGGGTCCTCCAGTTTCCTCTGGCTTTAATGGTGTGCCTGATCAGCCCAATTTGCATGAGTGTGGTGCTGTGTGTGAGTGCATCCTGCAGTGGAAGGGTGTCCTATCCAGGGTGGGGTCTCCCTTGCTCTTTAGCTGTTAGGATTGGCTCTTTCCGCCCTCCACCCTGAACTGGAATAAGTGGGTTGAAAAGTGAACTACTGAATGAATAAATACAAACTATTATTTAATATCAGGAGGGTTTGGTGATGTTTTTGGGACCAGAAATAAGTCACAGGAACATAACTCTTGTTTATAATAATTAGCTATGGTAAGACAAGGATAAGTCTAAGGTAAAAACTGACTGTGAAAGCTAATCAGTGAGCACATATAAGACATTACACCCTAATCAAGCAGTATACTTAAAATATTCCTTGATGAAAGGTAAGATGTAGAAATTTAAAGAAACGTAAAGAAAAAGCATTCCTTATTTAGTGACAATCTGGAACCAAAAGGAGTTCATTTGAGACAGACAGAAGTGAAACTCGCAGGCATCTAACTTGTTACATTGCATTACTCCAGACTGTTCTTTTGTGCTGCCTTTTATTTCAAAGCTATACTTAATGTTGCATATTACCTTTGGCTGCCCGCCCACCCTCACTGTCTTGGTTGTTCCCCTGAGAATACAGAAGCAGTTTAGTGAGAACACACCACTTTTTCCATCATCTACCTACCTGCACCCACACCCATAAACCCTGCCTCACAGCTTCGGGTACTGTGGGGAGCTACCTGTGCTCCAGGTGGAAGCCAAACCCCTCGAGATCTTGCTGCCCTATTAAAGACTTTGCTCCAACAAGTCTTCAGTTCTCTTTTTCTGCATAACATTTCACTTCTCTACCAGGTCAGATCAATTCCGTCATCATAAGTTATAATTTCGCCCTTCTCACCTTCTATCTACTATTCTCCTTTAGAGGAAATTGATTCAACAAATTATTTATTATTACTGACCTATATGTATTTTGCTTGCTCCTGACTTAAAAAAAATTTCACCTCAAAAAAATTTCATCAGGTATGCCCTGGTGGCCTAGCTAGGGTCTAATATACTGTGGAGCAGTCCCACATGTATCCTAAGGTTCTGGGTTCAAGACCTGGGGTGTGGGGGAACAACCAACGTGAACCACTAAATAAAAATAATGGGCTTCGTCCGCTTCTCTTCCTGCCTGCCTACTCGCCTTCATTCCTATCTGCACCTTTCCTTAAAAAAGAATGAATTTCATCAAGGTCACCAATCGTCTCTTTAGTGCCAAACTCAACAGTCACCCCTCAGTCTTCATCCCACTTGAACCATCAGCAGTCCGTCTTTATCATGGTGACAGTTCTTCTGCATTGAATCTTTCTTTGGCTTCCAAAACAGTCTTCCAGTTTTCTTGCTTCCTTTCTGCTATTGCTATTCCTTCCTTATCTCCTCAGCTGCTAAATCATGCAGTCTAGCAGGGCTTGGTTCTCAAGTTGTCTTCTCTTCTATACCTATAATCACTCTAAGGGATTCTGTCCAGTTTTATGATTCAAATTATCACCAACAGACTGATAACTTCCAAATATATATCTTCAGCCCATACTTCTACCGTGAATGCCAATTTCTATATACAGTTTATCTTGTCCCCGTCCCAAAACCGCTCCTTTCATAGTCTTCTCCACCTAAGGAAATGGCAGGAGCACCCTTCCAGTTACTCTGGGCAAAAGACTGAGGGTCAGAGTGCCCTGGTGGAACAGCAGTTAAGTCAAGTGCCTCCAAAGGACACAGGCCACATACCTCTGGGTTCGGGTTCCAGGCCTGGTGGGAACAACCAGTGTGAACACCTAAATTAAAAATAAAGTGTTTCTTTTTCTTCTCTCTTCCTGTCTGTCTACCACTGCCTTTATTCCTGCCTGCACCTTTTCCTTAAAACAACAACAAAACTTACAGTCCATGACCTGACCGACAACTCACAATCAACCAATCAACAAAATCCACCTTCGAATATAACCCAGTTGTGGCCTTCTGTCATCTCCACTACCACTATCCCAAACTCATCAATTATTAGCTCTTGACTTCAATTAAGGTAGCAGTTCGATAACTGGTCTCCCTGCTCCAATCCTTGTTCCTTCACCTACATATTCTCAACACAAAAACAAGGAAAATTCTTTATAAATTTAGTCAAACCATTTCCCTCTCTGCTCAAAACCCTCCAATGACTCACCATCTCACTCCAGATCTAAGGCCTCAATTTATGGTCTAAGATCTTAAAAAGATCTGGACTAAATGAGTTATACCTTGTAAGGTTACTAACATAGCAACTGGCATAAAACACGCGTGACTAGTAACAATGTGCTTCCACTCACAAGTTTCACATTAGACTGCAATTAGAACAGCTTAGAACAGCAGTTCTCAAAGACTCCTGGGGGCCACATGTCTCCAAGGGACCAAAATTACTTTCAAAGTAATACTAAGATGTTATCTGCCTTTTCCACTCTCATTCTCTGGTGTGTACAATGGAGCTTGTCAGATGTTACATGATAATCACTCTGATAATGGAATATGTGCTTGTATATTCTTGGGTTACCTAGAATTTTCTAAGATAGCAAGTTTAAGGTACAAATACATTTTTCAGAAATTACTCCATTTGATCTCAGTCCTATGTTCTTACTACCTATCATCAATTACACCTGCTATCATTCCTGTAACTTGAATATTGTACAACATATCATTAATTTCAAATTTTGAAGCTTTGTTTATGCCTACACAAAACCTAAAACAGTAAGTACATTTTGTGGTCTCATTTTGCAATAATGTTTTTAAATTTTTCTAAAGCTATTGTTTTGACATTTTATGTCAAACAAAAGTGTCTATAATAACTTTCATTTATGATGGATCATTTCCTTAACACAGTAAGGTTAGAATTCAGTTTGTCAACTCACAGCTGCACCATCCATTTCTAAAAGATGGTGAAGATGAAACTGATCATATATGTGAGCTGTCTGATTCATGAAACAGAGGAGTATACTCCAAGGAAACTGGATGAAACTGTAAATAAGAAACAAAAAGATGAGGGAAGTTTTCCTGCCCTTAGTTTTATAGATGTTAGTAATTTACCTTACGCAACAAGACACTTTCTAATACTACAATCAAGGCATCATTCTAAGGCTAATCATTCAAAGTTTTTAAAAAACTATTTTTTTTAATTAACAATGATTATTTTACAGACCTTGACCAAGAGGGGTTTACTGCAGGGATAAAAGGATGGTTCAACATGCACACATCAGTGCATACACAACAAGAGCAAAACTAAAGATAACATTCATTCACGTTAAAAGCCCTCAGCAAAATGGGCAAAGAGGGACCGTACTTTAACATAATGAAAGTCACATATAACAGCATTCTCAAAGGTAAAAAAAAAAATTACAGATTTTAATTTTTCACAAGACAAGGGTGAGCCTCTCACCACTTTCATTCAACATAATACTGGAAGTCCTTGTCAGAGCTATTAGGCAAGAAAAAAAAAAAGACAACCCAAAAGAAAAGAGGTCAATTGTCACTATATGTAGATGACATGATCTTACATATAGCAAACCCTAAAGACCACACCAAAATTAGAATAAATAAATTCAGTAAAGTTAGTTACAAAATCAATACACAAAAACAGCTGCACTTCTGTACACTAACAATGAACTACCAGGAGAAATTAGGAAAAAAATCCCATTTACAACTGCATCAAAGAGCATCAAAGAGAATAAAATACCTATGAATAAATTTAACCAAGGAAGGAAACTATCTGAACACTAGAAACTATAAAACATTCATGAAAGAAGCTGACAAAGACAGAAATAAAGACACTCATGCTCATGCATTGGAAGAATCAATCTTGTCAACATTTCCATACTATCCAAAGCAATCTATAGATTCCATGCAGTCCTAATGAAATTTTTCAAAGGCATTTTTCACAGAAAAAAAAAAAAATCCTGAAATTTGTGTAGAACCACAAAACATTCCAAAAAGTCAAAGCAATCTTAAAGAAATTAGAACAAAGCTGGAGCGCAACCCAATGATTCAGGTGTTAAGCGGTGACTGGTACATACGCCATGCAAAACCCAGGGACTCAGATTCACAACCTGGGGCTGGGAGGAGAACAACAAAATGAACAAATAAATAAAAATGCTACTTCTTCCTCTATCTTTCTGCCTACCTTCATTCCTCTTAAAAAAAAAAAGTGTGCCCTGGTGACCTCGTCCACCAAGAGCACAGTCCACATACATCCCAAGGTCCTGGGTTCAAGACCCAAGGGCAGGGTTTGGGGAGGGTGGGGGAGGGAGAACCACACAACCAAGATGAACAATTAAATAACGTGCTTCTTCCTCCTCTCTCTTCCAGCCTGTCTACTGTAGCTGCTTCATTCCTGCTGGTATCTTTTCATTAAAGGAAAAAAAGAAGAAGCTGGAGGCATCATTCTTTTCCAATTTCAACCTATGTTACAAAGGTAGAACAATTAAAATTGTAGAGTATTAGCGAAACAGACATACAAATCAATAGGGAAGACCAGAGATTCCAGAAATAAATCCATGCATTTACGGTCAATTATTTACAACAAAGGAGTTGGGAATATACAAAGGGGGAAGGACAGTTATGGTGCTGGTAAAACTGAACAGCCATATACTAAAGAATGAAACTGGATCCTTACTATACCACACAAAAATCAACCTAAAATGGATCAAAAATGTGAACACTAGGTGTGCCCTATGGCCTAGCAGGTAAGGCTACCGGATGCAGTCCACATATGTCCCAAAGTCCTGGGTTTGCATCCCAGGGTCAGAGGAAACAACCAAGATGAACTAAATAACAAATAAATGTTTCTCTCCTCTCTCTCTTCTTACCTATTTTCTTTCCTTCCGCCTGCGCCTTTCCTTCAGTTTAAAAAATATTTTTTGAACATTAAACTTAAAACCTAAAAGAAAACAGTGTTGGCACGCCCTGGCGGAGCAGGGGTTTGGTCAACTGCCTCCAGCCAAAGCACAGGCCATATACATCCAAGGACCTGGGTTTGAGTCGTGGGGTAGGTGAGAACAGCCAAAATGTACAACTAAATAAAAAATAAAGAGCTTCTTCCTCCTTTCTCCTGCCTAGCTGCCTACTTGCCTTCACTCCTACCTGTACCTTTAAAAAAAAAAAAAAAAAAAAAAAAAAAACCATAGTGTATAAACTCCTTAACACTGTCTTGGCATCATTTTCTATTTGACACCAAAAGCAAAAATAAACATGTATGATCTACAGCAAACTAAAAAGCTTCTCCACAGCAATGAAACCATCAACAAAATGAAAGGGAGAAAATATTTGCAAGTCACAGGGGTAATATCCAAAATATATAAAGAACTCATACAACTTCAACAGCAAAAAACAAAATATTCATTTAAAATTAGGGAGAGATTAAAACCACATTTATTTTAAAGATGACATCCAAATCGTCAACAGGAACATCAAAAGTTGCTCAGCATCACTAACTAGCACAGAAATGCACATCACCTATTTAATTAAAAAGAGACAAGTGCTAGATATGGAGAAAAGCAAACCCTTGTACACTGCTGGTAGAAATGTAAATTGGTTAAGCCACTATGAAAAACAGTATGGAGGTTTCTCAAAATATTAAAAACAAAATTACGATTGTAGGAGCCGGATCACCACCATGACAGGCTCCGGACAGAAATAGCTATAGGCCTGAGTTGTGCTTCCTGAAATAAGAACCCCGTTTCTTTCTGGCCCTGAAACTAGAAATTCCTTAGAGAAGACATACCAGAAACCTGGGGCCAAAAGATACTAAATATGTGAATGCTTCAAGGTCTGGAATTGTAACTAATCCCTTGCTCTGTAACCTTGGTTATAAAAACCCTGGTGAGTCGAAGCCTGGGGTCTTTGTCTGACTCCAGTGTGCTGGAGGAGGCTCAGACCCCAGCTAGCTGGAAATAAAGTTTCCTTTTGCTTTTGCATTGTCGACTGAAGTGTGTGTGTGTTTTCTTGGGAGGACGAACGCTGACCCTAACACCATATGACCATATACTCAAACCTTGGTCAACTTTCCAGCAATCTCACTTCCAGGTTATGTATCCAAAGGAAAGAAAATCACCATCTCAGAGACACCTGCACATCCATGTCCACCAAAGCATTATTTACAACAGCCAAAACATGGAAACAAACCTGTCCATTGATGGATGGATGAATAAACAAAGAATAAACATATTGTGTACACACACACAGAACATCATCCACTCATTAAAAAGGAAACCCTGCCATTTGCAACTCAGATTCACCCTGAGGGCATTACACAACGTCAAGTCAAATAGTTGTTATTTTAAAGAATATATGTATTTTGTGAGACCAGAAAAAGATACAACAATAATTATTTTGGTCACCAACTATCCTCTTTTGTGATTTAACAAAGTTGCTTACAACAACAAAAACACATTAAGTAAATTCATTCATTGACTTTAACATCATGTAGCCATTAAATATGAGGATAAAGATTCAAACTAGGAAAAAAATGTTTATTTCATGAAAAACAGGATTATAGAACTGCAGTTAAGTCCTTAACAATGTTGTAAAAACTAAAGGAACGAAGTAAGGAAAAGAATTTCCTCAGTAGGTTTTAGAGGAAACTATTTAGAAGCCAAACGGTACTGACGATCACAACTGCAGGCCTACTATGTAGAGAGCACCACGTAGGCACCAAACAGAAGAGACACATGAAAACTTTGGTAATTTATAATCTACTGGGCTCAAAAGAGGAGATGTTCTGCAAATTTGCTACAGTGAGTGTGAAAAATATCTTTATAAAGGAAGACAGACTACAAAAATGCCTTCAAAAATACTTGTTTTGGCATTCAAGACTTGCCAAAAATATCCAAAAATAAGCTGATAAATTCAGCTTCTTCCCACAACACACATGTGCTGGCTCTGGATGCGTGATCGGCTGCAGCTAACAGAGACAAGAGAGCAATAGATGCTGAAGTCGATATAGATTATGCTTCTATTAATTGTTTCCTAGCATCTTGTTCCATCTGTTTTGTTTTGCTTTAATGCTGGTGCGAGGGTTAGTTTTAGAAATATATTTTTATTTCTTCCATTCTACTTACTTAACTACTTTTGTGGCTCTGTCAGGAGAAATTCATATTCTTTCTGCCTTTGTGCATATTTTTTACCAGAAATATCACACTAAACAGACTTGAACACTCTTTACGTTTTAGTTCCCTTATCTCACTGATAAGGTGGTGGAGCAGATCTGTCTAAGGTTACTTCCAGGTTTACGAATTTAAAGATTCTATAACCTCAAGTCTTACCTCCTATAAAGTACTTTCATCATAAACTTGAATCACTCTATAGACGACATTAAATCCTTTTGCTTCCAGTTCCTGTACTTCTGGATCACATGTCATGCTGAAGTCTATCTTTGCATGTCTCTGTCAGGCTGTTAGGAACAGGATGGATCTAATTCTTTTTTCAGCGCCTTAAAAATCTGTTTAATGTCGTGGCAGCAAACTTCTACCCACCCTCCAACACGCAGATCTACTCCTTTCTCACTGCTTCCAATTTAGCATTAGTCACTCCTCCACTCCTACGGCATTTTGGACATGGTTTTTTACTTATCTCACTATTTCATCATTATTTGTCGACCACTGTGATTCCTTCAGTGTTTTAGTAAAAATGGTTAATAATTCTATAGTGTGCAATATGTACCTAGAAGGCACTTTATATCTCTTCCCTCATTCAAGTCTCATAGTAACTTCATGTACTATTTTTCCCCATTTCATAGAGGAAAAACCGTCAACTTTCCACTTCACTGACCTTAAATGATATCCTTGAATCAGTCCCCAACCTTGGAACATCTGCCCTGTTCCCTTTCCCCTCTCCAGTTCCTACAAGCAAAGAGATAAGGAAATATACAGAAATTAAATGCTCTATCCTCTTTTGAGTTCACGAGATTATAAATTTCCAGAGTTCTAAAGGTATCTCTAATGCTCAAAGTTTATCATTTGTGGTGTTCTATACACATTTCAATCACAAACCTGCCACAGAAACTGTCAGACTTTTTACTGCCACTCAAACTCTGCATCACCGGATCACTTCCAGCAAATGCACTTACCGCTCCATCTCAGTAGAATGGCACCATCTGGAAAGGTTTTGCAAATTCATATCAATGTAATTCATGCTCTAGGTTTTTTCTTTTATCTACTTCCCAATCTCAAAATAACATGTGCTTCTTTTCTCGAACCTCTGCTAATCAACTCAAATCCACATGTCCATCTTACTATCCTACTGGAACTGCTTTCCAGTATCACGGTTAATTCCATGGATCCATCAAACCTTCATCATATTTGACTAATCTAGGTTTAATACAACCATCCACTATACTCTTCTTGACCTGTGCTTCTCCCTAAACTTGTGATACTGCTCAGCACCCCCAGCTCTGCCCTGAGTCTTTCTCTTTGTGCACCTTCTTTCATGTGACTCTGCATTCTCCCCATCTTGACTCTCTATCAGTGGTCCCAACTTCTCACTGCACCTCTAGTCTAGTATCACCAACTATCATCTATTCACTTCAGTTCATTACTTCAAATTTGACATGACAAAAACCAAAGTGCTGGTGTGCCCTGTTGGCTCAGGTAACAAACCTGGGCCTAGGGTGTAATCCAAATACAGCTCAAGTTCCTGGGTTCCTGGGTCCTGGATCAATGGCAGGGAAGTTGGGAAACAGACAACTAAAATGAATAACTAAATAAATAAAATGCTTCTTCCCCACTGTCTTCCTTCTTGCCTGCTGCCTGCCTGCCTTCATATTAAAAAAAAAAAAATCAAAGTCACATTTTCTCTCCAAAATCTTCTAAATTTCCATGTGTCCTGTCACCCAGTATCATCTTTTTTTTTCCTTTCTTTCTTTTTTCAAAAAGGAAAGGTGCAGGCAGGCAAGAAGAAAGAGGAGGAAGAAGCGTTTTATTTTATTTTTATTTAATTGTTCACACTGCTTGCTTCCCCAACCCCCAGGATTCAAACCCCAAAGGTATGTGGCCTGTGCATGTTCAGAGGCAACTGTCTAACCACTATTCCACCAGGGCGCACCCACACAGGATCATCTTTAACCACAACCCCTTTGACTTTAACTACCATCTGTCACCAAATCTGTCCACTCCTTCAATTGCAACACCTCTTAATCCATTCCTTCATTCTATTCCCCTGCTGTCAGGCTCTCAGTTCTAGAATTGAGTAGCACTCTCCCAATCATTCCTTCTAGTGAAAAATCTATCAAATTTATCCTGCATTCCACTCTCAAAGAAGCTTTTCCACAGCAACCCTTTGAAAGACAATCATGGCCCCCCACTACAGGATCAAACCCAAACACCTCATCCTCTTAAATCAGGTTTGACACCCTCATCAGCCTCCTACCCACCATCCCTTGCCCCAGCACACCACTAGCCGGAACACAGACTCATGTGCTCAACAGGGTCTCTGGCAGGCAGTGAGCTCATTCCCACTCTCAATCATGCTAGGTCCCCTTCTCCTAACATATCTTTCCCCCGCTTCCTACCTATCTGAATCTTATACATTTCTTAAAGCACAGGACTGACTAGCAGTGTTCTGACTCCAACATGAAGTACCCCAAAGTACACCTCTATAATTTTTCTAATTGCTCCATGTACTTTTTAAGTCGTGCCTCTTCAATGTTTCTATTGGTCGCCACTCAAGAAACACAGTAGCCACTTGTTCAACAGTACTGAAATAAATAAGGAAATATAATTAATCCATAAATTAAGAAAAGTATTCTCAGCACACCCTGGTGGAGCAGTGCTTAGGTCAATGGCCTCCAAAGGGGCAAGTCACATATACCCCTGGGTTCCAGTCCCGGGTTTGAGGAGAAAACAACCAGTGTGAATAACTAAATAAAAATAAAATAAAGATGTGTCTTCCTCCTCTCTCTTCCTGTGTTAAGACCTGCTTCATAAATAAACTGAAAAGATTCTCACAAAATACAAGCAAGCAAGCAAGCAAGCGCGCACACACACACACACACACACTTTGACTCAATATATAAACAATTTTTTCTCTGGTGAGGTTGTCTTAAAAATTATACAGAAGGTATAGTGAGTTCTTGGATGGTAAGTAACACAAGTCAAATCTGTAGCCAAAAGGAACGTACTGGAAGAAATATCAAAGGCTGAGAACCAGAGTCATGGACTAAAGGACCAGACTTGGAAGATGAACCCAAATCGAAGGCACTCCAGGTCTAAGCCAGAGTCGACAGGAAACACCTGACCAGCAGGTAGTTACTACACTCCCCTCACCCTAAACTCGGCCTCCTCAGGACCCAGACTCCAAGCACTGAGCAGCCAACTAGTGGAGCCTAAGTTCTCCATCCACATGGGCACACCAAAGAAGGGAGCTAGCGCACCGGCATGTTCGTTTTATGGGGTAAGGGGTGTCCTCCTCTCTAAGAGAGAATTGTTCCTAAAAGGAGACAAGAATGCTTTGAGGAAAGAGGAGTCAGTAGAGACCCCCAAAATAAACACCTCTCCTCCAACAGATACACCCACTTGCAAAGTTATTCACAGTGACTCTAGAAACAATATTATTCCAGAAAAATCAATCGTTTAATTGGTCCATTCTGGTGGAGTAAGTGGTTGGGTCAGTCGGTACAGTCCACATTCATCCCAAGGACCCAGATTCCTGTCCTGGAACTGGTAAACAACCAAGATGAACAACTAAATAAAATAAAGAGCTTCTTCCTCCTCTCCTGACTGCCTGCCTACGCGCCTTCACACACACACACATGCACATCCATCTTCTTTAGCTATTCATCTATCAGTGGGCACTTAAGTAGTTTCCAGCTCTTGGCTATTATAAACAATGCTGCATGGAGTACTGTGGTGGAGTAGCAGTTAGGCCCACTGCCTACGACTGAGAGCGGACAGCACAATCCAGTCATCCCAAGGATTCCGGCTCACATCTTGAAGCCAGGCGCAACAACTGAAATGATTAAATAAAAGTAAGCAAAATGCTTCTTCCTCTCACTTGTCAGGCTGTCTAGTCGCCTTCATTTCTGCCTGCACCTTTCCTTTAAGAAAATAAAATAATAATAATGCTGCAATAAACATAAAGGAGCATGTATCTCTTCAAATTAGTACATTTTTTTCTTTCAGGTAAGCACCCAGAAATGGGATAACAGAATCATATGAAATTTGTTGTTTTGAGGAATTACCATATCACTCCATAATGGTCGCACCAATTTACACTCCCACCAACAGTGTATAAGGACTCCTTTTCTCTGCTTCCACAAACACTTGCTCTTTCTAGTCCTCTGGATAATAACCATTCTCACATTCATGAGATGATATTGTTTTGCTTATAACCTATTTTAAATTGAAAGCAAGTTAATCTCAAGCTCAATCTAACACTTCACATTATACTCTACACACACACATACATTTTATATTTTTGGTGTCTTGTTGCTTCTAAGCAGGTTTCATTTATTTTACAGAAATCCCTTCAATATTACTTGCAAGTTACAATGAATTCCTTTAACTCTGTTTTTCTGGAAAACTCTTTCTTACTCCTTCAACTCTAAATGATAACCAAACAAGGTTGAGTATTGTTGGTTGAAAGCCCTTTTCATGCAGCACTTTGAATATATCAAGTCATCCCTTCTGGCCTACAAGTTTTCTGTGACTTGTTTTCCTTTAGCTGCTTTTAAGATTATCTCTTTATCTTGAATTTTTGTTAGATGTGGGCACTCTTCATCTGCCCTGTGTTCTCTGCTTCCTAAAGCCCTGTTCTGTCAAGGAAAGCCCATCTGTTTACTTCACCAGGATACACATGCTCTTTTCTAGGGTGCAGTTTCTAGATGCTGGGGCACATGATGTACAGTAAGTCCTTCAGTCCTTGGGAAGAGGCTCTATGGCTGGTGTCCCTCCTGACCTTGGGTCGCAGTGCCTAGGTAGTGTGTTTGGCTTTTCCTACTCTTTCTAATGTTTTCTATCAGTCTTGCTTGTGGGAATGCCAGTCTCCAAATCCTCACTTCTTTTTCGAAGGTGGTAGTTTGTATCTAGATAGGATGTTAATGTGTCTATGGAGAAGAGGTCAGGTCCAGATCTTGCTAGAATAACATCTTTGGTGACCCCCCCACCCCACCATTATTCTTGAAACATGTAGCTCTTTATCTTCCCACTTTTGAGGAAAAAATTTAAAAGTAGAAGAAATATTTGACCTTCCTCTCAACTCTACCTTTAAAAGGCAACACCATCTCGGCCACCACAAAAAATGGCAACTGACACTGGGTATCTGAATCTGGGAGATTACAGGAAGTGTTAGCACTATGATCAAAATCGGGGTAGGCAGTCCAAGTAGTAGCCACTACTCAGCTCTGGCCACAGTCATCAAATGGAAATTGTTGGCCCAGTGTGACCAGATATTCTGATTTTTCAAGAGAAACCTAAAGACCATTATTTGAAGTTTTTAATAATGAAATGTAAGTAAAAAAAAAATAGAAAATTAATCATCTTGTAGTCCAAACACAACCACGACTCATCAATCTGTGGTCCTCCCAACATTTTAGGACAAACCAGCTTCCAAAGGCAATATATTCAGGCCTTCGACCTACCTGGCCTAGTGTCCTTCACTTAGAAAATTCTTCATCGGCTACCCAAAACCAGCCAGCACATTCAAGTGTATCCTATCATGTTTCATAAAATTGTCCCGAACACTCCAGGTCATGCTCACAGACTCCAAATTCCTGTAAGCACTGCTTTCCATCACTTCTCTAATTAATTTATACTGTAAACTCTCCCTTGCCAAAGTTAAAAGCACCTCAGGAGCTCAGATTCTATGCATCTTAAATACCTCAATTTGAAGTATTCTTTATAGATACAATTGTCTTTATAATAAAAAATAATTCCTTTTTGAAAGAGAAAGCACTCACAGTGCCTGGCAGACAGATGATACCAAGTTAACTCTTTATCAGATAATTAAAACAATTACACACAGACGTTCTCTGGATTATTTTTCTAACTTATTTAGCAATAAAACTGAAAATTTCCATCTTATTATTATTAAAGGTTATCTGTCCAAACTACAAAACCTGCCAGGAAGAAATCTGCCGTGACAAGTGTCAAAGTCCTGTGTCAGTGCTCAGAACATTCAGTAAATGCTAACTGAATACAAGTTCAACAACCAGATCATGTCTGCAAAGAGGAAAGCCAATGAAAGAAAACATTAAACAAGTTTAAATTATTTTTTTAAATATCACTCAAAGTTACTCAAGCATAAAAAGTATTTTACAAAACCATATAACTTATTTTAAAGCATACTTTATTAGGATTCCTAAATATTCAAAGGAAAGTTACTATCATCACTCCTTCTAATAAGTAAACCCTGTATATCTGAGTTAAATCCATTTCTGTTCATCATTGCTAAGTTGCTCTAATAAAGCACATCAGGAAAGTGTTAAATAATCAACTCAGAGAAAATAATTTCTAGGCAGTGCTTTCAAAGCACTTTACTCTTTTATGAACAAAAAGATCAACTATCTACGAAGAAAATCTATTTAAAATTCTTTCTTTTTTAGAAAAAAGAAACTTATTTTTGTAATGGCTTGTTTCTATTCGCTTTAGATTTAAATTTTTATTCTTTTTATAATATTTTCTATTTTTAAAGGAAAGTACAGGCAGGAATGAAAGCAAGTAGGCAGGCAGGCAGGAAGACAGGAGGAAGATGCATTTTATTTTTAATTTGTATTTAGTTGTTCACACTGGTTGTTTCCCTCTGGACCCGGGACTCAAATCCAGGGGTATGTGGCCCAAACTCTTTCAAAGGTGACTGATCTAACAGCACTCCACCAGGGCACACCCATACAATTTTTTACATGGAGTAGAAATTCATTTTTTATCTTCTTTTGGAAGTGCTTACAAAATACCACTTAAAGCTTTATGATACATTGTAAGTTTCAATTTCACTTTAAAATGAGTTAAAAAGCATCCTAAACTGAGAATTTGTTTAAGTATGTTTATATAAAACATGCAAAGAGGCATAATCTTACCCAGATTTGCAGAAACAGCCACTTTTGGTTAACTGCATTAAGAAGCAGGAACAGAACACACACTTAAATGATAAAATGTCAAGAATACAAAAACACTTCTGCTTTCCAAATACTTTTGGTGTCCACATTTGAATAGTGGTATACCATTCTAGTAAATATTTTCTATTTCAAATTAAATAAGGGGTTGCAACAGTGATCTTTTTCAGTCAAGTTTTATATACAGTTCTGGGTTGACTTTGGGAGGACTGACAGGAAGACACAAAAAAAGGAAGTTTAAGACGTGGCCTGTCTCAGGAGGAGTTGAAAAGCCACAACTCCACTCAGAATTCTACCTGTTCCCCATTCCACAGCAGGAGACAAAGACAAAGTGATCAGCTTCCTATTAGGTTTAGACGCTACATTACATTGAAAAGGAAGGTACTCTGGCTTAAAGGTTAACTCAAGTCTAAACAATGAGTCAGTTTAGAAATCAGCAAACCCAGCTGACCCAGAACTGCTGAGCAGTTTCAGGGGCTTGAATGCTAGTTAGGCAAGTGGCTCCCACATCCCAGCCCTCTCTGGACACACATCCTCAGCTTTACAAGAACTGACTCTACACACACGCACACACACACACTCTCTTACTCCACTCTCAGTACACACACACACACACACACACACACACACACACACACACACACACACATACACGCATGCACGCACGCACGCATGTACACCCCCTCTCACTCCACTCTCAGTACTTCCCCACTCTAGAAGGATCCCTGGCACTTACAGTAACCAAACCTCAATAAAGTAGGTGAGAGTTGATAATCAAAAGGTACTCAAGAAACCTTGGGTTCAAATACATTTCTAGGAGAGGAACTGGGTGGCTAAAGAAAACATGTGGGAAGGAGATTTGTCTTTCATTCCGTGTCATTTGAACTTTCAAATTTTGTACGGTGTGCACATATTACCTATTCAAAATAGTCCTCCCAACTAAATTGACTTCAGAAAAGTGTAAAGAAACTTTAGGGTCAGTGTAACTTGGAAGCAGCAGTTGTGTCAACTACCTCTGAAGGAGCAAACCACATATGCCTGGGCTCAAGTCCTGAGCCCGGGGATGGGGTGTGAGGGTGGGGGAAGTAACCAGTGTAAACAACAAAATAATGATAAAGATGCTTCTTTCTCCTCTTTCTTCCTGCCTGTCTGCCCACTTGCCTTCGTTCCTGCCTGCACCTTTCCTTTTCAAAGAAAGAAAGAAACTTTAGGGTCATTCCTTTGTTTCTTCTCAGACTTATCTCTAAAAAGAAATGCAGTCCACTTGTACATAACACATCTTTTTCTAATAACTTCTCACAATTTTATTCACATCTATCTATCATATTCAAAAGAAAGAAAGTGGTTTCACAGCCTATTACTGGTTTGTTTACTGGCCTGCTTTAAGTTTAAGATAGAAGTAGGGCAGAGTAAAGGAGAACTAGGAAAAATGGAAGGGTAAGGCCCCACAGGACCAGGTTCCCTCCCTTCTCTCCAACATCTCCCACCACTCTAATCTACGCTGGCCTCCAGCCACAATGGTCTGCTTCCTGTTTTTCCACTCTACCAAGTTCATTCCCCCTTTGGGGCCTCTGTCATTGCCCTTCCTTCTGCCTTGCTATTTAAGGACCACCCAATCAAAATGTGCTAATCCCCCCAGTCAACAGTCACATCACACACTTATTTACTGCCTAGAACCCACCACTGCCTAAAATCTTCAAGTTTACTGATTTTTTTTACACGTTTACTGTCTCCTGCATTTGCATCAGATGCTTCAAAAGAACAAGGACTTCCATTCTGCTTTGTTCATCTCTGTATTCCCAGAATAGTGTCAGGCCTGAAAACAAGCACTCAGTAGAAGTTTGTGGAAGGAATGAAAAAATGAGTGAAAGAATGCAAGAATGGACATTTTCCTGCTATGAAGGATTAGGAAGCACAGGGTTCAGGTAAGTTGTAGGAAAGATTATGGGCATTCTTGGGCAGCTAACATGATGCAGTAAGCTCTCACCCATCACAGGAGTTATGTTCCAGAAACCCTGGCGATAGGTGAAAATCGGCATAGTGGCATTGTAATTTATTTTATTATTTATACATATTTTAAGGCTTTATAAACCCTTCCCAAACTCTTATTAACCTTTCCCACACTCTTATAAACACTTTCTATATACTCTTAAACCTATGTAATGTTAACAACACATAAAATTCTATGTGGGTACTCACTAGCGAAGGACATATACATATACAGCAAAATCCCACGATACAGCAAAAATTCCATGATACAGAATTAGATTAAAAAAAAAAAACCCACGATACAGTGAAGCTGCAATAAGTGAACTGCGATATAGCGAAGGAGGACTGTACTTTAGTGCAGAAATTCTCAAAATGGATTCAAGGAAGTTTCTTGGGTGTTGAGAGAATTTGACTCAGAAAGTTGACTTTGGGTCTATATGTCTTATTACTAAGTTTTAAGTTTGAGGATTTTATTTCCAAGTTCAATTCCTTTATCTTTTATTCACATATTACCCTCTTTTTTGCCTATGGTGATTCATTTGTTCCGCTTTTTATGTTAACTATCATAAATCAACTGCTTCAAGACTTAATACTCACACACATTTCATGTTCTTTCACTTTCATCTAAAGAAAATGAAGACAGAAAAACTAAGACCATCCCTCTATCAATCCGTCTTCAAATCAACTATTATACAATTAACTTTAGAATTCAGATGTTAAATACATTGTTGGATATGAACCACCATCCAGAGGCATTAAAACAGTATTTGTAGATTGTTGGTGTATTTACTTATTTAATTCAGCAAAATGAAAATCCTTTTCCCTCAGGTACTGCATCACTAGACTTGAGGATAAGTAGATCATATCAATTACCCAAAACAGATTGTGCTAGATGGTACAGACGCTCAAGTTCAACATTTGAAAGGTATCCTAAATGTTCTATCATAGGACTATTCAATGAGTCAGAAAAGATTTACAAACTAATATATGTATCTCCCATGGATTAGTGCTCAGTATCATCAGACACCCTGTCACTAAGACACAGAAAATAAGGAAAGATCTGGGAGATCTCTCTGACATATATGTATCAACATATTATTGGTAGATGCTAGCATTCAATGTATTTTAGCTACTTTCAGTTCCTCTACTGGACTGTAAGCTTCTTGAAAGTAAGGACTATGTGTTCGTTCATTCATTCACAGTCAACAAATAATATTTAGCATCTACCACATTCTACACACTGAGGATACAGAAACAAATCACCAAATTTTCTATCCTCATAGACTAATTTGCATTCTAGTGAGAAGAAACAGACAATAAGTAAATACATACATAATATGACTGGTGCAAGAAAAAGGAAGCCTTCCTTGCCAAGAAAAAGGAAGCACAGGAAGCACACGCGAGGCTGGACTGTTGTTAACTTTTTATAGGGTGATTATTAAAGACATGTCTGATAAGATGAACATTAAGCAAAGACCTGAAGTGAGGGAGGGAGTCATGTAGATATGATGGAGGACAAAGAGCAGAAATAGTGGCCAATGTGGCCGGCAGAGAGGAATGAGTAAGAGGAGAGCCTTAGGAGAGAGGTCAGAGGACCAGACCATCCACAGCCTTAGAGGTTACAGTTAAGACTTTGGGTTTAGTACTGGAGCAGAGGGGTGACATGCTCTGACTTCTGTGCTAGAAGAATTACCCTAGGAGCTGTAGTAGAGAAGACTAGAAGAGAAAAGACAGAAGCAGGAAGACCAGTTAGAATGACAAAGCAATAGTCCGGGCAAGAGGCAATATGGGTTAGGTACAGCGGAGTCTAGTGGAGGCTGAAAAGCTAAGGTTACTCAGGATTTGCTATCAGCTGAGATGTGGGTTGGGAAGAGGAAAAGTAAAGTATGACTCCAGAGTTTCTAATCTGAGCGGCTGGTAGAAAGGAGATTCCATTTACTGAATGAAGGATAATTATTGAAAAAGCAGATGTCTTTTGCTGCTTATTTTCTGGTGAATGGATTCAAGAATTCAATTTGGGCATTTTAAGTCTGAGATATCTATCAGATATCCAAATGGAAATATGAAGTAGATTAAAGGATATGCAAATTCTTGTATTTTTCAAGTTGATTTTAAGAAGGGCTAAAAACAAAAAAGGATTTGAAAGTAATCAGTAAGCATACCCTGATGGATTAATGGTTAGGTCAATCGCCTCTGAAGGAGCACTGGACATATACCCCTGGGTTTGAGACCCAGGTCTGAGGGGAAACAATCAGTATGAAGAACTAATTAATAAAATAAAAATGCTTATTCCTTCTTTCTCTTTCTGCCTGCCTGCCTCCTTGCCTTTATATTTCTGGCTGTACCTTTCCTTTGAAAAAAAAAAAAGAAAGAAAGTAATCGGTATAAACATGGTATTCAAAGATGGGGCTGGATACGATCATTTACTATGAGTGTATTTTGGAGTTCAAGGTAATTCCAAGATAGGGCCTTCAGGCACAGCAATCTTAAAAAATCAGGAAACTGAGGAGGAATACAATGACACTAAAAAGTAGCAATCGGAAAGGGGAAGGACTAGAGGGAAACCCTAGAATAAAGGTAGAGAAAATGTTTCTTGAAGAAAGGAACAATTAGGTTGATGCAAGTGGGCTCTGGCACAATGAGGAACAGTGTCCATGCAGGCAAGAATTCAGGAGGAGATGCCTGATGACAAGCACCAGGTGGCAATTTTACTACAAGCAGGTCAGAGAGACCAAGCTCTCTGTGGTAGGAAAGAATCCCCTCATATAGTGGGGCGGACGGGGAGGGCCTCTCAGAGGGAGTAACTAGGAGCAGGGTTTCTGCAGCTAGGGACAGTAAGCCAGGCACTGAGATGGGCGTCATTAGGGGCGTGGCTAAGAACCTGGTTACAAAAGAAGTGTCTCCTCTAAACCCACCCACTCCCACTATATCTGGAACAAGCGGTCTTTGGTGTACCTGGGTGGTGCTGGCTTCTTTTTAGCATGTCTTAGGCTTGACCAGTTAAATTCTTGCTTATACATCTGCAGTCCTGCTTTATAGTTTTCAAGGTGTCCCGTTTTCCTTTGCTGTCCCTCATCAAGGTAACATAAGGATTGAGAGCAAGCTACCAGAGTTCGGTAGAATCAGAAAAAAGAGCGCCTTGCTAGAATGTGTTCGAGAGAGAATGAGTTAGGATCTGAAACCATAAAACTCTAGTAGAAAACACAGCAACTTCCTTGACTTCAATCTTGGCAATGATTTTCTGGATTTGACACCAAAAGCATAGGCAACAAGTATAAAAATAAACAAGTGGGACAACATTAAACTAACAAGCTTCTATGCAGCAATGAAACCAACAAAATGAAAAGGAAATCTATTAAAAGGGAAAAAACCTTTGCAAATCATGTATCTGATAAAGGGCTAATAACCAAAATAAATAAACTGCTATAATTCAATAGTAAAAACCCAAACGATCCAATTCAAAAATAGGCAAAGGATCTGAGTAGACCTATTTCCAAAGAAGACATCAAGATGGTACTTTCAAAGATGGTCAATGTCTCTAATCATCAGGGAAACGCAAATCAAAATCACAATGAGATATCATGTTACAACTATTAGGAAACAACCTAAGTGTTCATTAATGAATGAGTGGATAAAGAAGATGCAGTATACACATACAATGGAATATCATTCTGTCATAGAAAAGTGAGACATACCCTGGTGGTTAGGGCCTTCAACAAGTGGCTGGGGTGTGGACCATGTAAAACCGAAGGAACTGAGTTTGCAACTGGGGTCAGGGGGTACAACCAAAACAAGCAAAGTGCTTCCTCCTCTTTCTTTCTTCCTTCTTTAAAATGTTTCTTCCTCCTGTCCCTTCCTTCCTCTCTTAAAAAAAAAAGAATCAAATCTTGCTATTTGCAACAATATAGATGAAGCCTGAGCAAATGCCAAGTGAGTTAAACCAGACAAAGACAAGTACCTTATGACCTCTCAGATGACGAATCTTAAAAAACAAAATTCTCATAGATACAGAGAGTAGATTGGTGGTTGCCAGGAAAGGGGAGGAGGGGAATGAGTGAAAGCAGCCAAAAGCCACAAAGTTATAAAATAAATGTACCATACAATACAGTGACTACAGATAATAGCATATTGCATATTTGAAAGTTGCTGAATCTTAAAAAGTTCTCATCTCAAAAAAAAATTGTGACTATATATGGTGACAGATTATTAACCAGATTTATTGTAGTGATCATTTTCAAATATATACAACTATCAAATCATTATGTGTATACCTGAAACTAATATACTGTAAATCAATCATACCTCAATTCAAAAAAAAAAAAAAAAAGAGAGAGAGAATGGGAAGAGTGGAAATGGAGACAGCGAGCACAGAAAATTTTCTATGCTATGAAAGGTAAGAGAACAATAGGATGGTAGCTGGAGGTCAAGGATAATTTTTTAATAAAATAAGAGATATTATACCTATTTGCCCAAAGAATGATAAAAGTAGAGAAGGAAAAGCAATGGCACGGAAGACAGGACAGCTATAGGAGTACCTTGGCTGGGCAAGCAGGCAGGGGTAGGCACAGTGCACAGCAGGCAGAGTGGTTGGTATTAGGAGGTACCAGTCTTATTTCTGTGTTATTTCGCAGAGTCTTGCACAGACTCCAGTCCATACCAGGGCTCTCAGAAAACATGTGCTGAAGAAATGAATGAAGGACCGTATTCTTTAACAGGAGTCCTGCCATTCTGTATGAGGTTACAAAACAATACAGATTGCTTCACACATGGCAGATACATAACACTATATTTATTACTAAATTAAAAGCAAAAAAAGTAAGACTAAGGAAAGGAGTGGAAAAGAATGGATATTACAGTAAGATTTCAGAGCAGAATTCACACCTCGGGAAGCAGGGTGAAGAAGTGTAACTGGTTGGGATTCTTGTACAGGTCCAAGGGGGACTAAAGGAAGCCTCCAGGAAAGATGTAGAGAAATGAAGAGCAGACACTATAGTCAGATGACTGGATCAATGCACCTACTTTGATTTTACAGCAAAGTAACACTGGACAATGACCAAGATAAGGCACAAAAGGATTCCCAACCAGTCCGGAATCTGCTAGAAGGCCTTCGTCAGAGCTATTGCCTCTGGGATTGCCACCTGAGCCCTCCTCCCTTCTCTAGAGCCTAGGGGAAGGTGTGGTCCGCAGTGACGTCCTTCCACCTGCTCTCTGGGGGCATTTATACTGACAAACACTCAGGCCACCAGAGTCTCTGCCCACTAAGGACCAGCAATGTCAATCACCACCGCACCCAGCTTGGTCAGCTCATGGATGTGAAAAAGAAGCAGCAACGGCCCCTTGCCAAAAGATGCAGAGATAGATAGAATAGCTAGAACTGATAGACTAGCTCAATAAAATAAAAATAACTCCCTTAAGAACAGTTTGTCCTTTCTTTTTAAAAAGTTTTTTTTTTTTCATGCACAGAGAAATCTCACTAATATAAATAACCCTGTCTGTATTCCTCTTTCTCTGTGAGTAAAAACAGACCCTTAAAGAGCAGCTTTAACTTTCTCAGATACTGAGATGTCATCTGGTACAAAGTCTGTATCACTGGCCTTTCGAAGAGATTATTTCACATTGCTAGATGTTTCAACCATCTAAAATGCCTGTGTTACACTCTTCTGCTGCAGTCCAAGGAGGTTACAGGCAAGCCTAACCATAGGGTCTTTCACTTCTTGTCATCACAGAAGCTCCAAAACAGGAGTGGGAGAAGAGGGGAACCTCACTGGGAGTACACTAGGAAGGCCAAAGTTTACTAATATTGCAAAGATGAAAGTCATATTACCTAATCCAACACTACACAACCTTACTCAAGAAATAAATTCCAGGCACACCCTGATAGGAGTAGTGGTTGTGTGCAGTCCACCTACATCCCAGGGTCCAGGGTTCATGTCCCGAAGTGGGCAGGAACAACCAAGATAAACTAAATTAAATAAATAAACGCTTCTTTCTCCGCTCTCTTTCTGCCTGCCTGTCTCTGCTCACCTTCATTCCTGCCTGCATCTTTCCTTTGAAATAAATAAATAAATAAATAAAAGACTTTCAGTCTTCTATACTATGATAAAATATTAATTGGAAGTTATGGTAGATCAAAAACATAAATGCCTATTTGCTAATCTTTGGAGGGTGGAGATCTTGCTTAGATTAAGGTCTGCTAGTGAAGTGCAAGTTGTCCTTTTTACACGCCACACCCATGCATGACCTATGTTTTCTAAGTGCAGGATTGGTAGGAAGGCCACATGGTCACGCTTAGTGGATCACAGAGTTAACAGTAAACATTCAGCATACCAAGTTGGTTAAAGTGGAGGTTGGGTAAGAGACTGCCCACTGTACATTAGGGTCAAAGTACTGTAATAAATATGAGTTATGGATGTCCCAAACTTAAAGATTCTAACTTATCAAAATGTCAATAACAGTTAGTTAAATATGTAAGAGGGGTGGGGATCTTGCTGTTGATTCTTATTTATCAACAAGAAAAACGGCCAGAGATTGGGAGAAAAGAACTCATTTTCAACAAGTTATTTAAATCTGTTTTTTCTTCATCTCTCCCACTAGACTCTAAGCTCCCTGTATGTCTTCTCCTTTGTAACTATATCACAGAACCTAATACTCAGTGAGTGCTCAAAAAACTTGTTGAATATGGTGATACATCCTACCCTGGATGAGTACTTCAGCTATCACTACTGGCCTATATACAAAATTTTCTGAAGCTGAACAAAACAAAATGCTAGAAAGTTTGATTCATGGTCTATTATCTGCTAAAATAATCCATCTCTTTTTCTTTCACACTATGTATGTTTCTTGACACTAAATTTATAAATCAGGGTCCTATTTACATTTACATTACTACTATATTAATGTTAATAATAATCTATAAAGTATTCTATCTTGATTAAAGCCATCAGTGCTCATTAACATTATATAAACATTATACAAAATTGGTTTTAAATTCCTACTGAGTTTGAAATTCACATTCCCACAATGTGTGACAGCTCATACTTCCAGTTTCTGGCACTTCTACTGAGAACATAAAAGTTCTCCTGGAACCAATGAATTACTTCCCTTCCAGTGCAATTATATAATCAGAGTTGAATGGCACTCTAGAGATTATTTTGTGGTCAAAAATCCCTCCAGATTAGGGAACACCATAGACTCAATTTGGCTGGGCAGGGAGGATTGTTTATTTTTAAATCCCAAATTACAAAATGCTGTAACCATAGTAGGCTCTTAACAGATACTCATTTAATTGAACTGAACAAATCTAAAATGGGCCCATTTTATTAATTTTCTTGTTCTTCCTAGGCGTTAGCTGTAACCACTGAATGTGTAATTAAAGATTTGCATGAATCTTCTGCTCATTAACCAATGCTCAAAAAGAAATTCAGCAGAGGAAAGTCCATGATCAGTCAGATGTTCTAACATTTATGCCGCTAAACCTCAATACAAAAAACTTTAACAGGAAATAAAAATCAGGTGTTTGTTGGTTCGCTTACGATCTATGAAGTTTTCAATTTATCCAAAATGATCAAGTTTTCAATTTTTAGATTTTCTTAACAAAGTCTTGCATCATTCATACAACTAAATTATACACCCTTCTACTTATAATTGGGGTGCTCAGACTTAACCATAGTACTGTAATAAGACATGTTATTATGCTAATTAGCTGCCCTCCAGTTAACAGCCTGAGATCCCATCTCATTTCCCATAATATGATATGATAATGAAAAGAACAAAGCCTCTGGAGCAGTAAACAACACCAATAATTTTACTTTACTCAAATACATGTTCCAAAACGGTGCATAATTTATAGCATGGCCCTCTTTATACCCACAATACAATGCCATCTGTTTTGGACTTTTATAATACATGCTAGGACACAAAGTATACATTTCCAAATCCCGTTTCTGCTTTGCTAAAAGAAAACACACCATCCCTCAATAGCGCATTTAATGCTCTAGCAAATTTTTTAGGCAATAATTTAAATTCCCACTTCCTTCTAAATATCTCTGGATAGCAACTCCTAACAATCCATCTGTCCCTTTCAACACAGCTTCTTTTCATAACTAATGGGTCAGGTTCCTTTCCCCCATTTCAACACGACTCACTGTACTCACAGCCCTTCCACCACAGCCCTCTGCTGAATGCTAGAATATAACATATTGAATTTCACTGTCCTTCATTGTTTCCAGTTTAACTGCCATTTTACCACCATGCTCAGGAGAGAAACGCGTTCCCACAGGCATCTTATGAATTTCCAAAGCAGCTATTCTTTGTGGTTTTACAAAACATGTGCCTTCTCTGAATTCCCTTTATCACCACAGAAACGGCTTTGGGAAGCTGAGATTTTTTTTTTTTTTTTTTTAATGCCCTATGCAAAAAGAGACTGATTCTCAGCCTTTCTATTTTGCTAACTAATTTAACACTAAGGGCCTTCTTATAGGGCAGGGAGGAATGTCAGGGCAAAGATTTTTAAATACCGCGTTGGCCTTTCCAATTAAAATGAAAAATATTCAGCCCCCAAAGATTATCTTATCAAATGTCCTTTCTTCTCGGGCTACATGGTATTATAAACAACCGCCCTTGGCTTCTGCAAACGCCTTACATCTTCCTAACCCTCCGCCACCCGCGTCTGGGCTCTCAGACCCACACAATCTCCTCGGCAGACCCCTACTGCCAATGAAACGTACGATTTCTCTGCCACAAAGGGCCGGCCTGCGCCGCGTGCACGGCGGCCTCCGCACACATGTGCCGGCTTGACAAGTGCGGAGCTGCCCTTCCCGGAGCCAAAGCGGGAGGCCCGGACCGAAAGCCACACTCTTCCCCACCCACCGCCGCCTCCCCGCCGCCTCTCCCCCACTGACAGGCGGCCGGCCCCGAAGTGCCCGCCGCAGGCTGGCGTCCCCTCGGCCAGGCGGGAGACGTGTGCCCACGCTCAGACCCGCTTCCCATCGGCTCACCGTCCTTCTTCCTTCTCCCTTCTCCACCTCACAAAATCCCGTCGGCACATCACTCGGGTCGCGCGGAGCCGGCGGCCCGGGGCCCCGGCGCCCCCTGCGCGGCGGCCCGAGACAACTGCCCACCCGGCGACCCCGGCCCGCTCCGCCCGGCGCCTCACCTCCTCCTCGGTCTCGCTGCGGAAACACAGGCACGCGGCCCGCTTCTTGTAGCCGTCGCCGTCATAGGTGCGGGTCTGATTCGACTTGAGCTTCATCATCCTCCGGGCCCAGGTGGGGGTGCGGTGCGGGTCGCGGGAGTCGAGGGGTGGGGAGCCCGCTCCGGACGGCCGCGCGCGCGCGCGTCCCCGACTCGGCTCAGGGAAGCAGGGAGGAGGAGGAGCCGCGTCTCCGCTACACGGCTCCGCCGCTGGCCCTCCGTGGCCGCCTCATTCCCCGCGACCCAGGTTCCGCGCTGCCGTCACGGCCGCCGTCGCCGCTGCCGCCGCCGCTAACGCTGCCGCCACAGCCGCCGCCCCCTCTGCCGACAACGACCGCGCCGCCATCTTGGGCGCGCTGCGTCAGCGGCGTAAAGCCGCGCCGGCCTGCGGAAGGGCCACGCGGTGGCGGCGCAGGCGGCGTTCGGGAATCGCGCCCTCCCAGTCCGCGCGGTGTGAACGAGTGTCGGGAATGAGAGGGCCGCGCGACTCGAAGCGGCCGGTACGCCGGGAGCGTAGGGCCGGAGACGGTGAGGCTTGAGTGGTGCAAGCCCGGGGAGACAGGAATGCGAACGGAAGGCCTCCCACCGCGGCTGTGGAGCAGCTGGGGTGGAGTCCTGCCTACCCAGCCTGGCGGCTCGGTGGAGGAGAAAACGGGAACTTGCCCAAGGTCACTTCACAAGTCCGCGGCCGAAGATGACCCAAGGTCAGGCCGCCTGGCCTTGGCCCTTCCCGGCCTTCTGGAGGGGAGTGAGGGGTAAAGTCTCGAGGAAAAAGCTGGATGCAATTAAATGCAACGGACAGTGCTATCTGAGATGCCTGTAATCGGGTACTTATAGAAACGGGGGGCGGGCCAGGGGAGGAAAGGATGCAAATTGCTTTGACATCCAGAAATTCAGGAAGTCTTTGGGCCAGAAAATGTAGTCCATCAGAAAGAACACATGTTTATTCTGCAGTCTTTTATTGGTGCAAAAAAGCAAGCGCTTCCTCTTAAGGTTAATAGAAGAGCCAAAAAGAAAGATGTTTGTGTGTGTACACACATAATGCATATCATAAAGCATCATCATTTCTGGCAATAAGTTTATATTATGAGTGTCAGACGGATTCTCCAGGTAAAGCTATACAGTCAGACTCTGGAGAATGTGAATGTTCTCAGCAGCCCAGATCAAACCTGCTAGCACGCCAGTGCCCTAATGCTGAAAATCCTGTCTAAATTGCTTATTACCCTTTTTCAATTTGCTTGTTTGTAACAGTCAAAAAATTCAGGATTTGAAGCCAAACAAACCCAGATTGGAATCTTAATTACGTCATTTATTTACTGCTGTAAAATAGAAATAATAAATCTGCTTGGCACCTGGCACACAGTAGACAGTGCATAGCAACTAAAAATTGACATTTCATTCAACCTTTGCCACGTAAGATGTAGAATTTCAGATAATTTTGAGCAGTCCTCATACAAAAGAATTCTCCAAATCGTGATCAAAATGGTTGTCTTGACTTTTTTCTCTACTCTCATGTCTCTAAAAGAAAGGAAGAGGCACTATTGGATCACTGTCCCTTTCTTCTTCAGCCTGAAAGGATGTGTGTGTGTGTTGAGAATAACTACTATAGCTTCCAGTACTTAGACAAAATTTCTACATAGTAGCCTATCATCAACGATTTTACCACTTCCCCATTGTTAGAAACTTATGTCTTCTAGCTAAGCATCTGTGATTTCATATTGTTAGAGCATTCACTATTTTCCTGGAGGTCACAGGTTTCTGTAAGTTTGCTCTGGCTTAACCAAGAGAGAAGGCATATGCAGATTGCTACAGAAATTACAATTCCAGTAAAGATTTTGAGGAGATGAGGGAAGCAGTTACATTTCAGAGTACAAAGTAATTTAAGAATGTAAAAAATGTCCTTGGATTGAATTCCATGGAAATTTGTCACTGACCTGTGTTCCTAAATTATAAAACATGAAAAAATAAATGCTCCAATTGTAGAAATAGTATGGCATATGTAAAAATACTATAATGTGTACATTATCAAAAATTTTTAAATACAGAGGACCTAAGAACAATAAATCATAGACATCTTTAAGCACATTCTATAGAGATCTGTAGCCTGTGGGGTTTTTTCCTGGTCTCTCCCCCCATGTCATTAAGGCTTTTGTTAAACACCATTTCTAATTTCTACATAGTAGCCTATCATCAACGATTTTACCACTTCCCCATTGTTAGAAACTTATGTTATCTTTCCTCTTTCATTAGAACATCAGTGAACATCCCTGCACAAAAAAAGGATGTGCATTATACATGGGTAGTACTAATTCCAGATCTATACAAATGTTTTTAATTCTTGTATTTATGCTTATGAGTTAAGAGTGTAACTCTAGAAATCAAAAATGATATCCATAGGAAAAATAATACCCTTGAATAGAATAATTGGTTTTGTGGAATTTACAATGACCTTGCAGTGAAAGCAGTTTAGGCCATCGATTCAACACAATGAAAGAGCAACTGCTGTATTGCTGTCCACAGGGAAAGTGACTCTGACTTGATAAGAGGGGTGATGCTGACTTTATCACCATCGGTGACCAGTACACTATTTCTCTTCATACCCTTTAGGTGGGAACTAGCAATCTAGCTGATATTTTTTACAAAAATACAGACATTGCAAGCTTTAAGCTAACAGTTATTAAATATGCTAAAGGGCATGGCAGCAGAGCTGCTGAGAGACACTTTGGCCCTCATCTCACAGAGAGTGTCATCAGACTGGGGACGCAACAGGGAGAAAAGCTTCCTGTACCTTGCATCTATTCTTACGTTTTGTAATTCTCTGTTACATATAATATCTTGTACCATAATATGTCACCCCCCCAAAAAAAAGCACTAAAATTCCTTTAAATACAAAAAACAAGTACCTAAACATAAACAAATAAAAACGTGAATTAAAATGAAAGATTTTTTTTTTCCTGAAAGTTTGGTTCAAAATCGTGGATGGGCATTGTACAGAGGAACTCATCATACGTGGCAAAATATGGTAACTTCTTGTCCCTATCTCAGAGAGTTCCTCAAGATAAATTTCCAGAAGCAGATCAGGGGTAGGGACTGGTTTATGGCGCTTACTGGCCATTGCCAAAGCCTTCCCAGAAAAGCTGTTCGAATACAGTCACATCAGTAGCTAGACAGCTGCTCTGTTGCTATCTGCCACTTTCTTTAGGTTAAAAGAATTCAAATGCTGTTCCAGGTTTCAGTACTTCAGAGTAAAGATAGTAAGTTAGAATCTAAATCCCTTGAGGGAAAGCACGATGTCATGTGCACCTCCTAAGCACAGGGTCCATACAAAATAAGAACCCAATAAATGAGGACTGAAAAATGCATGGAGGTTTTTGGTTTCTAATTCCTTCCCAGCTTTTGATGGGCCTGTTTAATTGCAAAAGCCCACAGGGTCACTCTGAGATCCCTTGTCTTAGTAGTAATAATTTTTCTTCACTCAAGAAACAACCAAGGGATCTCACCCTTTCCTGGGAGATGATAGGTAAATACTCGATTTAAATTCATTTAAAAAATTATACTTACTAACATTCCAGTTAAATACGTCTCTGAAATTCCTATGAGAAAAAACTAACATGCAGAATGTTGTGTGTTCCCTAGACCCCCATTAAAGAGTAAAGTATCTTAGTGTGCCCTGGTGGAGTAGTGGTTGGGTCAATTGCCTCTGAAGGAGCTCTAGGCCACATACCCCTGGATTCAGGTCCTGGGTCTGGGGAGAAAATAACCATTGTGAACAACTAAATGAAAAATAAGTAAAACGCTTCTTTCTCCTCTGAGTTTCTGCCTGCCTACTTGCCTTCATTCCTGCCTGTACCTTTCCTTTAAAAATAAGTAAATAAGTCAAAAGAGTTTGCATTAGTCAGAAACCTGGCAGTGAGTTGATAAGTCTATCTTATTAAGTCTTCTGTCCAGTTGATAACAAATTCCATTACTCTGCCTCAGCCCCAGCCCCTGACTTGTCTTCTGTTATTATTTCATCAGAGCTCTTCCTCTTGCCTGAACTATGGTCTTTTTGGCCCCCATTCAACCCCCTCAACCCCATCCACCCAGAGCCCAGAGCCGCAAGAAGAATCCTTCCCCAGTGCCAATCTGAATAAGTCATGACCTTGATTAAAAACCCTGCAGTTGTTCCCCAGTGCTTTGAAAATGAAATTTCAAATTCTACCAGGAGATGTGAGAATCCCATAGGAAGTGGCCCCCAACAACATTATAGTCTATTCATTCTGAACTACCTAATTTCTTAAATCTCTAAACAACCTTCCAAGTCTTTGAACATGCTTCCCCTACTGACGGGAGAACTCTTCTTCCAAGACTCTCATATTGTCCCTCCCCTCCCATGCAGAGACACTAAACTATATCTTTCAAAACTCATTAAAAGTCACCTCCTGGAAGCCTTCCTTAAATGCCTCTCTGCCTCCTACCACCTGGATTTATCCTGCTTTATCACAGTATTTCTCACATAGCATTATCATGATTTGGTTTGGTTTGTTTTTAATTGAAATAACATTGCATCATTACATTAGTCAAGTTTAAGATGTGCACCACTGGATGTCATTGTTTTCTTGTCAGCGTCACACTTCAGACTTCTTGAAAGCAGGGTCCACGGTCGGCATATAATAAAAACTTCAAAATGCATGAAGTAAAAACAGTTAAAGGAGAAATATGCAAATCCACAATCTTAGATGAAAATTATATTACTCCTTTCTCAGTAAATGATAGAGCAACTCGATTTAAAAACCAGGAGGAAGGTCAAAGATCTGAAAAATGTTATCAATCATTTTGACCTAATTGATACTTAGCACTACACCCAACAAATGTAGAATACACAGATGTTTACATGAACCATTCACTAAGAGGAAGCATATGCTTAGCATAAAAGAGTCTCAGTAATTTTTTTTCTCTTCCTTTTTCTAAAGCGAGGAAGGAAGGGAGAGGAAGAAAAACAATATTTAAGGGAGGAGGAGGAAGCACTTTTTATTTATTTATTTTTGGTTTTTCCCTCTGGCTCCAGGTAGCAAACTTGGTCTTGAACCAGGGTACCAGGCTTTATTTATATGGTCTACTCTTCTGCTTAGAGTACCAGTCACCAGAATGCTCCCTCAAGAATTTTTTTTAAGGTAAAGTGCAGACAAGAATGAAGGCAAGCAGAGATAGGTAGGCAGGAAAAGAGAGGAGGAGGAAATATTTATTTTATTTAGTTGTTCATCTTGGTTGCTCCCCATGGCCCTGGGTCTCACACCTGGGTCATTGGGATGTGTGTCCAATGACCTTATCCACTAGATCACCAGGATGTTCCTGCAATAAATTTTTTAAAGTGTGAAATCATACAGTGTATGTTCTTGGGAAAAAGGACTTAAATCTTTATAAAAAAAAGTTATTTAGAAAAGTCTCAAATATTTGTAAATTAATATTTCTAAATAACCAAAAGAAATAGAGAAAAATAACAAAGGGAATTATAAAATATTTCTAACTGAACAATATCAAAGTGTGTGGGGTTTAGCTAAAGCAGTACTTTGAAGGAAACACATAACTTTAAAGTTTATATCAGAAAGAAAGAAGCACTTAAAAATCAATAAATTTCCACTTTCTTAAAGCTTCTTAAGCTAGAAATACATATATAAAAGTCAAAGAAAGTTGAAGAAATAAACTCATGAAACAAAAGAACAGAGAAAAATCAATGAAGCCAAAGCTGGTTCTCTTGAAAAGATGAACAAAATTCATAAATCATGAGCAAGATTGGGTAAGGAGAAATGAGGGAAAACCAGTGACCAATATCGGCAATGAAATAAGGGAAGCCCCTACAGATCCTACAAGCATCAAGAGAGTAACAAGGAAATATGAAAAACTCTGTGCTGATAAATTCAACCCTTTAAATGAAATGGAAAAATTCCTAGAAAAGCAACTGCCAAAAATAACAAAACAGAAAATTAGAATGACCTTATCTACCTAACAAGTTGACTTTGTTGAAATTTTTCTCATAATTCTAGTAGCACTATGTTAACACTGGTTCTGACACTTTTACCATATCATAAGATGTCAACAACGAGGGAAGGTGGGTGGAGGATATATAGGAATTCCGTCATTTTCACAACTTTTTTTGTACATCGAAAACCAACCTAAAATTAAATCTATTAAAACAAACAAGACAAAGCTTTGGTGGCCTGTGTAGTGGGCCTGGGGGTTCCCACTAAAATGAACAACTGACTAATAAATAAATGGATGCTTCTTCCTCCTCTCTTCCTGCCTTCCTGCCTACTTCCCTCCACAAAACAAAACAAAACAAAAAAAACTTCAAAGAAAAACCCAATGCCAAGTGATACCACTGGTGAAATCCAAAGAAAAGATAATACAAATGTTATCTAACATTTCCAGAAAATAGAAAAGAGAAGACTTCTGCTTTGTACTATGGCCCAATATAACTCTAATGCCAAAATCTGATGAGATTTTACAAAAGAGTTATAGAACTATATTCCACATAAACAAAACACACACACACACACACACACACACACACACAAATCCTTAACAAAAATCAGTATGTAGAATCCAGCTATATAAACAGTAAAATTTAATACAAGAAAGTAAGTCTAGCTTAATTTAGAAAAATCAGTGAAAATCAAAAGACTCATGAAAAGAACAAGGGAACAACTATATAATCATCATGCTCCAGGGAAGTATTTGATGAAGTATTTGATGAAAAATAAAATCAGTCTCTCGTAATAATAACTGTCAGCAAGCTGGTAACAGATACAACTTTTTCGATGAGAGAAAAAAAATTCATGAACAAAAACTAACATCATACTTAATGGTAAAAGAGTAAATACTTCTTCACTAAGATTAGAAAACAAGCAAAAATATCTGCTCCCACCAGTATTATTAAATATTATGTTAGAAAATTTAGTAAGTGAAATAAAGCATGAAAAATAAATGTAAGGCATGGTGTGCTCTGGTAAAGTTTAATTCAAATGCCTTTGAAGGAGATGCAAGCTACATACCCCTGGGTACCCTAGCGGAAGCAACCAGTGTGAAGAATTAAATAAAATAAAATGCTTCTTCCCTCTCTCTCTTCCTTCCTGGCTTCCTACTTACCTTCATTTCTGCTTGCACCTTTCCTTTAAAAAAATTTTTTAATAAATTTTTACATTGATATAAGGCATAAAGTTAAGAGGAAGTCAAACCATCATTATTCATAGACAATGTAATTTTGTATGTAGAAAATCCAGAGAAAACTACATGCAAAATACTAATATTAATAAGTGAAGCTAACAAAATGAAAAGAATCAAATTCAATACATAAAAGTCAGGTATATTTACATAACTAGAAACAATAAATTGGGAAAATAAATTTTTTAAATACTATTTTGTTGGGAAAACTGGACAGTCACATGCAAAAGAATGAATCTAGATGATTAACAGAACACACACACAAATTAATTCCTAACGGATTTGAGACTTGGATATAAGATTGGAAACCATAAAATACATAAAGAAAACACAGCATTATGTTCCATGACATTAACCTTATGGAGGTCTTCGAAGGACTCAAGTCCAATGACCACGGAAACAAAAACAAAAATAAGCAAATGAGACTACGTCAAACTAAAGAACTGCACAATGAAAGAAACTATCATCAAAACAAAACGAAAAAGTCCTACTAAATGGAGAAGATTTGCACATCCTATATCTAACAAGGGGATAATATCCAAAATATATTTCTCATAAAACTCAACAAAAAAAGATATAACCCAATCAAAAAATGGGCAGAAGATCTGAATAGATATTTCTCCGTAGAAGATAGACAGATGATCAACAGACACATGAAAAGTTGTTCTTCCTTTTTATCAGGGAAATGCAAATCAAAACAATACAGAGATCCTCTCAAACCTGTGGAATGTCTGGTATCCAAAAGATTGAAAACAACAAATGTCCTGGATGTGGAGAAAAGGAAAGCCTTTTACACTATTGGGCAACCTTTATGGAAAGCAGTATGGAGATTTCTCAGAAAGTTGAGAATGGAAACTCCATATGATTCTATTATTCTACTTCCGGTTATTTAGTTGAAAAACACAAAATCACTCATTTTCAGAGATACATGTGCCCCCATATTTATTACAGCATTATTTACTATAGCCAAGAATTGGAAACAACTTAAATGCCCATTGACAGATAAGTGGATAAAGATGTGGTATATACACTGTGCAATACTATACAGTTATAAAGAGAGAGAGAGAGATGAAGTCCTGCCATTTGCAACAACATGGGTGGAATTGAAGGGGTTATGCTATGTAAAATAAACCAGAAGGAGAAAGACAAATATCAAATGAGCTCTCTCATACGTGGAATTTATAAAGAAGCAAAGCAAATGTATAAACTAAACAAATACCAACCCTTGGACAATTAACAATAGAATTGAGATTATCAGAGGGGAAGGTGGTGTAAGATGGGAGAAAAGAATCGGGGTGGGTCCAATGAGCAGTGATGGAATACTATAAGACTACTGGTAATTTGATGGTGGATGTGGTGTGGTAGCATATATTTGATAAATAGTGAACCTGCACATCTAAACTTACATTATTTTGTAAGTCAAAATTATCTCAATAAAAAAATTAAAAACAGTAAAACACGATGTCATTCAAAAAATATCAAATGTTTAGCAATAAATCTAATGAGTTGTAATTGAGAAATTAAAGGCAACCTAAGTAAATGAAGACATGTGATGTTCATGCATTAGGATGTTCAGAATCGAAAATAATACATTCTCCCCAAATTGATATATAGATTCAACAACATTCCTATAAAAATGCCATCAGATTATTTAGAAGAAGTTTGCAGAGTGATTCTAAAATGTATATGAAAAATAAAAGGATGTAGATTAGCCAAAGTATATGAAAAAAAAGAGTTAGAGGATTCATATTACCTAATATCAATACTGCCTATAAAGTGACAATAATCAGGACAGTGGGCTAGTGCTATCGGCTAGGAGATAAATGGGAGCGTATGGAGCATTTTATTATTATTTCATTTTTAACAAAGACACCAGAACAATCAATGAAAAAGTGACAAATTTATTAACAAACTGTGCTGGAATAAATAGATAACCATATGGGAAAAAATGAATCATAACTTCAAAATAATTGAACAGATGCTTGACAAAATTAGATACAAAAATGCCCAACAAGCACATGCAAAGAATACTGAAGATCATTAATTGTTAGGTAACTGTAAATTATAACTACAAGGAGATACAATTTCACACCCACTAGTATGAGTAAAATCAAAAGACAGCAGAAAATGTTGGCCAAGATGTGAAGTAACTGAAATTTTGGTACAATGGTCCTGCAGCAATAATACAATAAAAACTACCCTGGGTACACCCTGGGATATATGTGGCCTATGCCAACTAGAGGTGGCAGACTTATGCACTAACAACAGGGCTCACTTATTTGTTTCTTTTGTTAAAAAATTTTTTTAATGTTCTCTTTAAGTTATTCTTTAATGCTGCTTTTAATTTATCAGGAATTATTTTGGAATTTAATGCTTAGTGAAGTCTTTACAAATAACTATCCATCCTTTTGTTTAAATATTAAGTAAAATATCAGAATTGTTCTAAACATAAATTTCTTTTGATATGACAATGTGGATGACTTTTTTCTTTATAAAGGAAAGGTGCAGGCAGGAATGAAGGTGAGTAAGCAGACAGGAAGAGAGAGGAAAAAGAAGCATTTTATTTTAATTTTTTTATTTCGTTATTCAAACTGATTGTTTCCTCTGGACCCAGGACTCGAAACCCAGGGGTATGTGGCCTGCACTCCTTCAGAGGTGATTGACCCACCATTATTCCACCAAGGCATTCTGTGAATGACTTTTTTTTTTTTTTTTAAAGATGCAGACAGGAATGAGGCTAGTAGACAGGCAAGAAGAGAGAGAAACAAGGAACACTTTATTTTATTTAGTTGTCTTGAACCAGGGACTTTGGATGTATATGGACTGCACCCAAAGTGTGCTAGACCACTAGGCCATCAGGATGCACCATCCAGAATTTCACTTGTATTTGTTCTTTTTCCTGTTCCCCACTGCCACCACCCATCTCAGCCCCCAAACCCCTTACTATTCTTGTATTTCTTTTATCTTTATTGCACAGGTAATATAATTTCTTATGTATGCTTTCTGCAGACATCGTGTTTTAGATCATTCAGGTGCTTGGATAATCAGGTTGGGTTCTCACATTAGCTTCACTATGACACTTTTCTTTGGGTTTTCATGAATGGAAAGTCTGAGAAAAAGATAGGTGCAGGCAGTTTATTTGAGAGATAATCCCAGGAAGCAGTCAAGGAGTGAGAAGAGTGAAAGCCGGCATAAGGGTACAGAATCTGTAACAGGCTGAAGTGCCAGCCAAGAGACCCTACTTTGTGAATTTTGGGGTTTTCTATAATAGAAATTAGCTGAAGGTTAAAAAAGCTGAAGACAAGAAATTTATATGAGGGGGCGAGGTGCTTGAGGAAGGGGAGGACTCATGTCCATGAGAGAATCAGTTCAGTCCAAAACTGCTCCTTTGCTTGGTCATCAGCTAATCCTTTTAAGCATTTTTCAATCCATCAGCAACTCTCCCTGTAACTTTTTACTGTACTCTTGAGACTGTACCTTGGGGAAGTGTTGACTGATCGCAGCCAATTAGCAAGATAAAATCTTTCTTTTGTTGGAAAAATGTCTCAACAAATTTACAAAGACTGAAATCATACCAAGTATCTTCTCTGACCACAATGGCTTAAAACTAGAAATCGACCACAAAAGAAAGCTGGAAGACCCAAAATCAATTAGAGACTAAACAATATGCTTCTGAATGACTCCAGTAAAAGAGGAAATCAAAGAGGAACTTAAAAAATACTTAGAGACCAATGCAAATGAAGTCACAAGCTACCAGAATCTATGGGATGCAGCAAAAGCAGTACTAAGAAGGAAGTTCATTGCATTCCAGGCCTACATCAAGAAACAAGAAAAATTGCAAATAAACAATCTAACCCTACATTTTAAACAAGTAGAAAAAAGAAGAACAATTCAAGCAAAAGAAAAATCAATCAATGAAAGAAAATAATCAAAATTTGAGCATGAATGAATGAAACAGAAAACAAAAAAAGACAATTCAGAAGATCAATAAAACCTAAAGTCCATTCTTTAAAAAAATACAAATTCGACAGGCCATTGACTAGACTCACAAAGAAAAAAAGAGAGAAATCTCTCATAACTAGAATCAGAAATGAAAAAGGAGAAGTTACAACAGATATAACAGAAATACAAAACAGCCTATGAGACTACAATAAACAGCTCTATGCCAACAGTGTAGACAGCCTTGAGGACATGGACAGATTTATGAAAAATACAGTCAACTAAGACTGAACCAGGAAGAATTGGAAAACCTGAACCGAACAATCACAAGCAAATAAATTGAAGATGTAATCAAAAGTCTCCCTAAAAATGAAAGCCAAGGACCAGATGGCTTTTCTGATGAGTTTACCAAACTTTCAGAGAAGAAGTAATACCTATTCTTCTCAAATGCATCCAAAATATTGAAGACTAGGGAGTACTCCCAAATATTTTCTATGAGGCTAAAACCAGATATCTTGGAATATACTTAACAAAGATGATTCAAGGCCTGTACAACGAAAACTACAAGTCTTTCTTAAAAGAAATAGAAGAGTATACAAAGAGATGGAAAGACAGCCTCTACTCATGGTTGGGAAGAATCAATATCATTAAAATGGTCATCTTACCCTTTATAATATACAGATTAAATGCAATTCCCATTAAAATCCGATAGGCTTATTTTCAGGAAATAGAATAAACAAATCTTAAAATTTGTATGGAGCCACAAAATAGCCCAAATAACCAAAGTAATTAGAAAAAAAAAAAAAAAAAAAAGAATGAATCTCCAGAGATTACACTCCCAGACATTGATCAAACAGTATGGTACTGGAATAATAACAGAGGCACAGATGAGTGGAACAGAACTGAATCACCAGAAACTGACCCAATCACATACAGTCAGTTAATCTAGGACAGAGGAGCCAAAAGCATATGATGGAGAAGGGACCATCTCTTCAAGAAATGGTTCTGGGAAAACTGGACAGCCGCATGCAAAAGAATGAAGTTAGATCTCTCTCTAAACCATTCACAAAAATTAACTCATTATGAACTAAAGACTTGGACATAAGACCGGAAACCATGAAATTCCTTGAAGACAGCATAGGGAAGACATTCTATCATATCAGCCTCAGGGAGGACTTCGGGAACTCAACTCCAGCCTCCAGGAAAACAAAAATTAAAATAAACAACCAGAACTACATCAAACTAAAAAGCTTCTTCAAGTGAAATAAAACATGACCAAAACAAAAAGATAGTATACAAACTGGGTGACTATATAGTTGCATTTCATATTTCTAACAAGGGTTTAATATTTAAAATATACAGAGAAACTTAATAACAGAAAAACAGGCAATTCAATAAAAAAATGGAAAGAGGAATGGAGAGACATTTTTCTGAAGAGGATAGACAGATGGCCAACCGGCACATGAAAAGATGTCTTATTTGCTGGCTATCAGGGAAATGCAAATCAAAACAACAATGAGATAACACTTTATAACTGAGAGACTGGCTATTATCCAAAAGTCTGGAAACAAATAAATACTGGCGAGAATGTGGAGAAAAGGGAACGCTTTTACACTGTTGGTTGGAATACAAATTGGTGCAACCCCTATGGAAAACAGTATGGAGATTCCTCAAAAAGTTGAAGTTGGAAATCCCATATGATCCCGCCACCCCACTTCTGGGTATTTATCTAAAAGATACAAAAACACTAATTCGAAGATTTATATACCCTCATGTTTATTAGTCCTATTCACAATAGCTAAGAACTGGAGACATTACATAAGTGTCCAATGTCAGATGAACAAATAAAGAAGATGTGGTACATATACACAGTGGAATACTACACAGTCCTTAGAAGAGATGAATCTTGTCACTTGAATCAATGTAGATATATCTAGAGGGAATTATGCTAAGTGAAGTAAATCAAAAGGAGAAAGACAGATACCAGATGACCTCACTTACAAGTGGAAAGTGAATAGACAAAACAAAGGAGCAGATGAAACAAAATCAATTCTTGGACACTTGTAATTGACCTGAGTTACCAATAGGGAATGGGTTGGGGGTGCAGGGGACTGGACAATGGTGAAGAACACTTGGTGATTTGGTGGATATATGTATGCTGACATATATATGAAGAAAAGGGAAAATGCAGATATGGGCTACCTACACATATGAGTTTATTGTATGTGTAAAATCCAAGTTACAACAATAAAAAAAGGAAAAAATCTCTTGCTGGGCTGCCCTCACGGCTCAGGTGTTAAGCTGGAGGTTGGGGTGTGGACCATGTGAAGCTCAAGGGTTTGTGACCTGGTGCTGGGAGGAACAACCTATTAATAAATTAATAAATTCTATTAATAAATTAATAGAAATGCTTCTCCCTCCTCTTGATTCCTCCATGCCTGCCTACCTGCCTTCATCCTGCCTGTTTTCCTTCCTCTCAAAAACAAAAACCAAAACTGGCATGCCTGGTGGAGTTGCAGAGGATCCTCGACTTCTGGACGTGACAGTTCACATATATGCCAAGGAACTGGCCTGCATCAAGGGACCAGGGAAAAGCCAAGATGAATAACTTAATAAAATAAATAAATGCATCTTCCTCCTCTCTTTCTGTCTGCCTACTCACTTTCATTCCTGCCTGCCCCTTTCCTTTGAAAAATAAAAATCACCTGCCAAGTGCTTATCTCCTGCAGTGATATAAGCATTCTCAGAGGGAATGGGAAGTGAGGGGAACCGGAGGAGGTGGCAGGATTTTACCTAGGACTAGTGCACAGTGAACAGTGCAAGAGCAGAAAAAATTTTCTACATGCCCATGAGCCAGGGAGCCCACGACTTCTGGACCTCGCCTGTCTCATATCAAGGGCATTGCTGTAGGCAGGGGCTGGATTCTACTGAGACTTAATGAGAGAATGCTTCTGAGACAAGTCTGCCTGAGGGGTAGGATGCTGGGACATTCATTACTGGTTCTCACCCCTCATTGGCTGAGGATTTCCTGAGGGTGTCCACTCCCCTGAACTTTTGGTCTGTGCCCAGCGCGGGCTGAATGGACTCCTTCTCTGGGTCTGATGGTCCTTTGTTTTTTCCCTTTGTAGAACTCCTTTAAACATTTCCTCCCTCCCTCCTTCTCTTCCTTCCTTCCTTCCTTCCTTCTTTTTAAAGGAAAGGTGAAGGCAGGAATGAAGGTGAGTAGGCAGGCAGGGAGAGAGAGGAGGAAAAACCACCTTTATTTTTATTTATTTGTTTATACCAGTTGCCTTCCCCCATCTCGCCACCCACCTGCCTGGGACTGGAACCCAGGGATGTGGCCTGTGCTCCTTTGGAGGCAATTGACCTAACCGCCACTCCACCAGGGTGCACCAGAGTGAAATATTTTAAAACAAAAGAGCCTATTAAAAAAGAAAAAAGGGTTTGAATATTGCTGGCATTCTTATATTTCCTTTAAATGTCACTGGTTCTCCCCAGAGGTTTTTTCTTTTTTTTCTTTCTTTAATTTTCCTCATCTGAGTCTTCGCACCCATTTGAGTTATATTTCTGACCTTGTATGAAGATTTGTAAGCTTGTTTAGAAATTAGATCATACCACAAAGTATAAATGAATATTTTAATGCCACAATCTTTCCTAGTGCCAGTGGAGCCTCTGCTGAAAGGAATCAGGATTCAAGTTCTAGGATGAGACAGAAAGGAAAGCATCTTGTTTGCTAAGACACTGAATTTATATTGCTTTGGAACACTGGAATACCTTTCCTTTTGTAAAGGAAATTAGTCCCAGGAAGGATCCTTTAGTTATATTTAAAAATTTTTATGAACTGTCACGACTGCATTCATAATTTTATCCTCTTCTTCCAAGATGAAATTATTGGTATATATACAATTTTTAGAGTTCTTGTATTTGGAAATCTAGAAGGGTCTAGACTTTGAAAGTGTCTTGTTTGAGGAATGCACACAAGAGGGCAGGCAGAAGAAAGGAGGAAACATTCATTTATTTAGTTGCTCATCTTGGTTGTCCCCACACCTACCCCGGTCACAAGTGAACTGTGCCTCAGACTTAACTACAGAGCCACCAGGTATGTCAAAATAGTGCTCTTTTAACTTTTTTGTTTTTTTAAAAAAGCTATATAAAATGTGTGGATTTAACAGAGTATCTATTTTTTTTAAACACAGTAAAATTTTATTTCCTTAAAAACATAACAATAGGCGTGATCTACTGGTGATCTACTAGGTTAATCCACTGCGGTGCAATTCATATTCAAGACCTGGGGTGGTTGGGGAAGCAACCAAGATGAACAACTAAAGAAAATAAAGTATTTTCTCCTTTTCCTTCTTCCTGCCTGCCTCTACTCACCTTCATTCCAGCCTGCACCTTTTCTAGAAAGAAAGGAAAAAACAACAACAAAAAAACCTAGGCACAACAATTGACAGACTCTGGTGGAGCAGCAGTCATGTCAACCACCAAGAGCCGTCCACATACGTCCAAAGGACCTGGTTTCACATCCAGGGGGAACAGCCAAGATGAAAAACAAATGAAAATAAAACAGAATACTACTTCCTCCTCTCTCTTCCTGCCAGTCTGCCTACTTGCCTTCATTTCTGCCTGCATTCTTCCTTTAGAAACAAACAAATGATGTTTCTTCTACCATCTGCCATGCTTAGATTCACACCACTTCACAAAATTATTTGATTATTTGAAATATAAAGAATGGTTGAATCTCTAAAAAGATAATAACTGAAGATGTCTACAAGTCATACCTCCTTATTCCATTCATCCACAGAACTTTGGATGGACTTCAGGATCTTTGCAAAGCCATAGTCACGGAGCCACAGCTTAGTGGTGATCCACAGATCCTCACATGCATGGCAGTGTCCTTGATGGTTTCTTGTATCTCTTGGTTGTTTCAGTCTGACGAGCCCCATATTCTTTCAGTGCATGTATCACTGCCTCATTGGGGTTAACTACCCTGAGAAAGAACCAATAGGGCATCAGCAATGCTCCTTCACATTGTGTATTTTTGAAGCAATTGACAAAAACTCTTTTTCCGGGAGAGATTAAAGAACAATTTTGAGATGGCATCATTTAGGTCCCAGGATGTGGCTGTTGTGTGGCTGTTGAGGTCATTGGTTACGGGGAACTTGGGCATGCCTCAGCCTTTCCCGGAGGCCATACTAGGGGATCTGGACCAGTGACTTTCTGCCTCCTGTCCCAGCAGCCCACAGGTCATTCAGAATACAAAAGGTGGTACAACAATGTGGTTCAGGATCTGAGGTGTCTAGGGTACAGACCGTGAAAAGCCCAAGGATTTGGGTTCTGGACCAAGGCTGGGAGAAGAAAGATAGCCAAGCCACAGAGTGAGAAAATACTCATAAACATATTACTGATAAAGAACTTGTATTTATATAATTTAAAGAACTCCTGCCATTAAATAATAAAAAAGACAAACAACCCGAAATAAAAACGGGCAAAGCAGTCGAACAGATACTTCATAAAGAAAAATATACAAATGGCCAATAAGCACAAGAAAAAAAAAAGTTCAATATCATTGGTAATCATTGAAATACAAATTAAAATTACAATGAGATATCACCACATCTGTCAAAATGGTTCAACTTAAAAAGACTGACAGCATCGAAATGTTGGTGAGGATGCTGACTCACTGAATCTCACGTTACTGCTGAGAACACAAAATAGTACAAACACTTTGGAGAACTGTTGGCAGTGCCTAATAATTTTTTTTTCCATAGACATTTTTTATTGTAGTAATTATTCTAGACATTAAAATAACTTCCTGTGTATAGGTTCCCCATTCCTTAGAGATATGTCAACACACCCTGCCCTCCACCACATCACCAAGTGCTTTTCCCCATTGTCCAGTGGGCTCCGCCGCCATTTACCCCCTCCCCTCCATTCCCTATTGGTCTCCTCAGTTCTGTTGCAAGTGTCCAAGGGTTGATTTTGTTTCATCTGTTTAATCATTTTTTTAAAGGAAAGTTTTAGGTAGAAATGAAGGCAAACAGAGGTAGGCAAGAGGAGAGAGAAGGAGGAAGCAGTGAATTTATTTTATTTAGTTATTCATCTTGGTTTTTCCCCCTAGCCCCTGGGTCTTGAACCCATGTCTTTGGGATATAAATCAGGCATCTTGAGATGGAGATATTATCCAGAATTATCTGGGTGCACCCAATAGCATCATAAGAGTCCTTATAAGGGAAAAAGGGAGATAGGAGAGCTAGAGACAGAGAAAGATGCAACGGTGGAAGAAAAGTTCAGAGACCTAAAATTGCCACTTGCTGGCTTTAAAAAAACAGAGAAAGGCACATGGAATACAGGTAGCTTCTGGAAGCTGGAAAAGGCAAGAAAACAGATTCTCTTCAGAGGAATGCAGCCTTGCTGACCCATTTTAGACTTCTGGCCGCAGAACTGTGAGATAATAAATTTACACTGTTCTGGGCCACTAAGTTTGTTGATACTTTGCTACCGCAGCAAAAGAAAACTAGCAAAATGAAAGCACACATCCACAGATTTGTACAAAATGTTCACAGCGGCTTTATTCATAATAGCCAAACACAAGTGTCTGTGATAGTGGGTACATGAATTGGAAAGAGACAAGATAGAATTCTATGGGAAAATAAAATGTTCTATATCTTGACAGAGGTTTTGGCCCTCCAGTCAAAAATCTAGAATATATGTGTACTTGAAAGAAGCTGGGCTTTTTGTTTCTTGCAATTATGGAGAACACGTATGGAGAAGCAAAGGTGTTAAAAACAACTTAGGGGCGCACCCTGGTGGCCTAGTGGAAATGGCCACTGAACATATAGCCCACATAACATTTCAAGGACTGGGGTTCAAGACCTGGGGCCTGGAGAATAAATAAATAATCTTCCTCCTCTCTCTTGCTGCCTGCCTATTCATCTTCATTCCTGCCTGCACCCTTTCCTTAAAAAAAAAGGAAAAAAAAAAAGATGCAGCATGCCCTGGTGGAGCAGCGGTTTGATCACTTGCCTTTGGCTGTGTATCCTAGGGACCCGGGTTCAAGATAAGGGGCCAGTGTGAGAATCAAGATGAACAACTTGGTTCTAGAGTGCTTCTTCCTGCTGCCTCTACCTGCCTGTCTCTGCTTGCCTTCATTCCTGCCTGCATCTTTCCTTTAAAAAAAAGAATGACTTGAAGAATGTGGACTTAGGTTAGATGATTTGGGGGAAGTTTTAAAGAAGCAGGGTCTTGCTCTGGATTGGATGTTATTAGAAAGCAGGGTAATAAAATAGGGTATATTATCAAAATCTATCTTTAGGTGAATGTGGCATGAAAAAGCGTCAACAGGGGTGTGTCTGTTTCTCAGGTGGCCAGATGCTGGTGTATGCCCCATAGGAAGCCCAAGGGCCTGATTCATGACCTGGGGCCAAGCGGGGTGAAAAAAAGGCAAAGTAAATAAAGATGCCTCTTCCTCTTCTCCCTTCCTTTTTAAACAAACAAAAAGAAGGAAAGAAAAGCTGTAACTGGTAGAGAAGCAGCAGTCACTCATATTAGCTGGGAGAGAGGAATGTTTTCTATTTTAGTGGTTTGTACAGTGAAATTATTTTTGTGTTTATAAGGCAGTCTTGATTTTTGTCTGCTTTACCACAGTCACAAAATGATCTTGTCTGATGTTAGCATTTGATGACATTGTTTATGTCTAATAGGAGAATGACAGGGCCTTGCTGTGAGCACCAGAAAAACTTCAATAGCCAAGGCCTAGTGGTAAGGGTCAGGCCAGTTCCTGGACGCCAGCGGCTGCTTTCTCTTTCTTAGGGGTGTGAGTAGTATGCTTGTATTCGTTTGTTAAAAGGATGGAGTTAAGATTTGTATATTTCACTGCCATTTTTACCCCAAAGTGCCTGTATTAAAAAGAATCAAACTGAATAAGCCAACTATCGGAATGGAAGGTCATTCCACAATAAAAGGGAAAAAGTATTGATACTCAAAACACATGGATGAATCCTAAGACAATATTACCTTGTGCAAAAGAAACCAGACAAGGCAGACGTACAGTGCATGTGTATGATTCCATTTATCTGATATTCTTGAAAAGGCAAAATCAGAGACCAAAAAAAGTGGTTGCGAGTGCATTGACCTCAAAATGGGTCAGGGGGAACTTTTTTTAAAGGAAAGGGGCAGGCAGGAATGAAGGTAGTAGTAAGCAAGCAGGCAAAAAGAAAGACGCCCTCTACTTATTTTTTATTTAGTTGTTCATACTGGTCACCGCCCCCACTCATCCAGGCCTGGGGACCCGACGGCAACTGACCTAACCACTGCTCCACCAGGGTGTGCTGCAGGGGAGTCTTTTCAGGGTGATGGAGAGGCTCTGTGAATTTGCTATAGCAGTGGTTATATTAACTCATTAACTCATTAGCTCATTAACTCAGAACTGTACTCCTAAGAAGGGTAAATTTTATTGCAGGTAAATCATATTTCAGTGAATCTGACTTTTAAAAAAATTATGTGTCTGGTTGGTGGGTATAGTGTGATGTAAACAGAGTGGCAGAATGTTGATGAATGTCAAGGCATGGTGGTTTATTTTATTGTTATATTTCTTTTATATCTGTTTGATAATAAAGACAATATTAAGTAAAAATTTTTTATGAAAGGGGAAATCTCTGTGTGATGAAGACAAAGAAGTCAGAGTCAGTTGACTTCATCTCCCCGGTACACTTTTTGCACATTAATGAACTGATGCCCTTAAATTCTCAAACTGACCTCCCTCTTTTCAGGGCCTTAAATCAACTGAAACTATTTATTCTGACATTTCTTGCTGGTACTCTTTACAATTTTTAATTTTTAATTCTACCTGATTCACAGCTTTCACAAATTTTGCTCTAACTCGAGATCTCCTTATTCCCTCAGCTTGGGTATCCTCTTCTATTTAATACTGATTTATTTTTAAAGATGCCCTTTTCCTCACAATAGCCTCTTTGATATGTCAGTAAACCATGCAGGGCTTAGTTTTCAAGTGACTGTTCCTTTGGACATGTGCCATGCATTTATCACGAGTTTCCAATAAAACACTTCTAAATAGAAATAGGCTCCAGGCTTTCTGAGCTGTAACTTTTTAAACAATTCCTTCAGTTGCCCCCCTCCCCTGCATGCCCTCATTCTGTCCTAGTTTCCCTTTCTAAAACTGAGCAATCCAGTGATGGATTTCCCCCCTCCCTTTCTCATCAGCAGGCTGAATGTGTATTGTGGTTGCTATTGACTGAGTGGTTTACCCATGATCACTCAGGGCCCCATTGTGGTCACTGCCCAGACCCACATTCAGCCTACTATTTTTTGCTGTGGAGGTTCAAGTATTTGCCAAGCATGCAGCCCCATCTCTCCCCACCAGTCACATCACTTCTTACCTTTATACTGTTAATTGGCTCACTATCACCTACAAGATAAAATCCAAAAATAAAAAAGACTGAATGATAAAAATGAGAAGCAACGGAAATTCATACACTCCTCTTGGGAAATGTAAAATGATACAGCCACTTTGGGAATCAGTTTGCAGTTCCTCAAAATGTTAACCATAGGTATGTCCTGGTATCTTTGTGGATAAGGCCACTGGATGCAGTCCACATACATCCTGAGGGCCCAGATTCAAGACAATGAACAACTGAATTAAATAAAGTGCTTCTTCCTCCTCTTTTCCTCCCTGTCTGCCTACCTGGCTTCCTTCTTGCCTGTCACTTTCCTTAAAAAAAGTTAATCACAATCATATGACCCAGTAACTCTATTCCAAGGCAGACACCCAAGAGAACTACTGAAAACAGTCATGATTGCTTAAAACTGGAAACAACCCAAATGTCCATTAACAGGTAGTGGTCTGCTCTGGTGGCTCAGGTATTAAAGCTATGGCAGTGACACAGCTCACACAAAGCCCAAGGACCTGGATTCAGGACCCAGGGTGAGGGAGGAATAACCAAAATGAACAACTACCATAAATACAGATTTCTTCCTCTCCTCTCTTCCTGCCTCCCTACTCGCCTTCATTGCTGACTGCGCCTTTCCTCTAAATAAAAAAAAAAGGTACACCCTGGTGGAGTAGGGTTTGGATATAGTCCCCATATAGCCCAAGGTCCTGGGTTCACATACCAGAACTGGCAGTTGAGATCAACAATATAAATAAAATTAATAAAATGCTTCTTCCTCCCCTCCCTGCCTGCCTGCCTCTGCTCACCTCCCTTCCTGCCTGCACCTTTCTTGAAAAAAAGTAAAAATAAAAATAAAGTTAAGTGCCATGTCTATATACTGGAATACCACTAACCAATAAAAAGTAACTACTGAATATGCCACATGGATGACTCTCAGAACAATACTATGTTAAAGAAATAAGACTATAAAAACAAAAGTACATAGTTTTAATTCCCTTTTTAGAAAACTCTTAAAAATGCTAATCTGTACAGACAGAAAGCAGATCAGTGTTTATCCGGGAAAGGGAGTAGAATGGCATGATGGATTACAAACAGAAGGAAACTTTTGGAATGATGGATATGTTCATTACATTATTTTTATTTTGTGGGCATATACTTGTATTAAAATTAATCAGCTTATATTCTATAAATATATGCACTTGTTATATTTAATACAAACTTCAAGACTTGGCCAAGGAAGCCCAACCTTTCTCTCCAACGTGGACACTCCCTGGGTCAGTCGTCATTGCTTCATGGTTTCATCCACATTCTAAGGTTCAGTTCAGATGGTGACTATAGGAATCAATGTGGAATATTTGTTCTCTTCTGCCCCACAAATCACCAATAAAATTCCAGACAGATCCCCTGGGCCACTTACCTACCATGCAGTCTGTTTCTAGGTCTGCCTTTCCTAACGCTGGCAGAGCCTGAGGCCGAGTGTGTAAATTTAACTGGTGTCTGGAATTTGGCGTTGTTTTGGTAGGCAGATGTGAAGTGATAAACCTGTTAGGCCACGAAAGGAATTTTATATTCATCTAGATTCCAGAAGACTCTAGAAGACAACTTGAAATTTTTTAAAGGATTTTAAGCTGGAGAATACCTTGCTGACATTTTTTTTTTTGAAAAATAATCTTGGCTAGGGTAGAGTGTTTGAAAGAAAGCCAGAGGCAGGGAAACTCTTGAGTGGGTTGCAGTGGTTCTAGGGAACTTCATGGCAGCTTGAAGCCAGACTGTGGGACAGGGGGTTGAGGCAGATGCTGCACTTTCCCTGCCCCGCACCCTGTCACCTACTTGATTGTAAACTACCAGCATCCTTCCCCATCTTCCTAAACCAAATCCTGAATGTCTAACCAAAAAGGCCACCTCTCACTGATTCCTCTAAGAGCCAAGCATGCTCACTGGAAATTTAGGCAAAACTTGTCCCAGCACAGTGATTAATCCAGGGTCTCCCTCACTGGTGGGATTAGAAATGATGGTCCTAATTCATGCTATCAGCAAGACTCTTTTCTCCAAGTTCTAAGAAGGCCTGATAAATCGCTAGTAGTGCATTAAAGCAGAAGTGGGAGAAAAAAGAAAAGAAAAAGCAAGCAATGTGGGAGCGCAAAGCAGCATTGCCGTGGGACTACAGTGGCTGCAAACTTTGGGGCAGTCAGGCACAGGCCTCTGCCTGTAGGTTCATTTAGCAGGCCCAGCTGGCATCTGGAGATGAGGGGGGCAGGGCTTCCCCAACACCATGGGCCTACACTGCCTGGCTGGAGGCCCACAGACACCCACGCAGTGTTCTCGTGGGCTCCCATGTCTTCAGGGCTGGAGGATGCATCCTCCTCAGAAACATCTTTTGTCTCCCAGCATGTGTTACACAGGCACATGACTTCTTTCTAAAGGTCTGCTTACTAAATTAATCAAAATACAAGTAGGGCTTGAAGAGTCAGAGATTCAAAGCTGTTGGCACTGCTGTAAGGCAACTACTTCTCAGAGAAAGAGGATTTGTGTCCATTTTGGGACCTTGTATTTAATTAGGAAAATGTTCAGCTGTCAGCTTCCAAAATCCCTCTTTAAATCCTTTGGCGTCTTCCTTGGTGGTGAGGACTAGCTGGTGATGTGAGACTAATGGGCCTGGAGACCAACCCTAGAAGATGGGTCAAAACTTCCCCAAAGCTTTCCTGCTGCAGTGGACATGTGCAAGCAGGTGTGCAGGGCTCCCTGCCCCCAGTGAACCTGTTCTCAGGCCACTGCAATAACATTCATTTTTCTTAACTTTACTCAAAATACCCTTTTTCACGTTTCATAGGCTGACACCACGTGACATCTCTATTTTCTAGAAAACCTTAAGTTGTCTTAGTTTCACCCCTCCCAGCTTCACAAATCACCCTCTGGGTCAACCTTCATTTCTCTCATCTGGCCTGCATTTTAGAATCCACTTGCTTTCCCACTTAAGAATCTGGCACTGTGGACTCAATATATAGCTTTGGTTGTGTTTTCCTAGACTGTAAGGTCCTTAAAGGCAAATTTGCAAGTCTTGTTTCCCAGGGCACTTGTCAGTACCAATGCCTTCTATTAGCTAACAGATTTTATACTGGCAGGGGCCATTTTTCCAGGGCGGAGCTGGGGTGGGGCTAGCAGGCAGCACTATCTCCTGCATGTTTTCTGACTCCACTTTGTAGATTACTCGGGCTTTTCCAGTCCATGGGTGATTTTAGAGAATACAGTCTGAAACTGATTGACATTGTGACGGAAAATGCACTAGCATAGAAACCTAGCTGGAAGTTGTTTTAGGCCTAGAAATGGAAAGGTCTGGTGCTAACATTTAATAGTGGAATCCAGGTTAAATAATCACAAGGTGCGTGAATATGGGCAAACCACCTGACATCACTTGAGCCAGCAAAACTGGATAAAAAGCAATCTCTAGCAAGGCAGCTACGACTGCATGGAATTTCCCCAAACATTACCTCTTTCTGCCAAAGCAAGCTTCTACATACTGGTGGTTGATTCCAAAGCTCACCTCCCAGGGCTAAATTTAAATTCACATTTGGAGTTGCTATCGGTTGCCACCTTGTGGTTTAAAGTTTAACTGCCCATCAAGACTGAAATAGGCTGCTGCATCACCTATAGTTTAGAACTTCCTCACTCACCTCACTTGGCTGACTATTGCTGTCTCCTCATTCCCAAGTCCCCTTGCCCCTGGACTTCTATGAGCTACCTGTAAAAAACCTTAACATTGGTGGGCCCATCCTGAATAGAGCTGGTCCGGAGCAGTTGTCTCAAGTCTGAAGACTGCCAGAGGCCCATAGTTACTGCAACCACAGAGAGCCATGGTTTGATCAGCAACCCAAGGCCGGTACCCAGCAGTTTCACCTGCAGGGTGGTGGTGTGTCCAAGCTCATGGCCTACATCTCCAAAGCCCCATTCCTGCACTTTGCCAAGCACACATCATCGTACAGGATGGCAGAAGTGGCCCCACCATGTCCCTGGCATCTACACTAAGACATTACTTGGTCCCATCAAGAGAAAACACCCTGCTCTTACAGTGTCATCATTTAAGGCTGCAGAAGATTTCTTCTTCAAGGAGCCCTGGAGCAGCAAAAGTCCAAGTTGGTTTGTATCAAATTATAGAAAGACAAAAACTCCAGTGTCTAAGCAGTACTCAGGTTTTTGCCCACTGACCCCCTTTAATTCTTATAAATCCTAAACATAAAAGGCCAAGATTACGAGGCTGCTGGCCTACACACCATTCCCATTTCTCTTCTATAAATTAGTCTGTGAAGAACTTCAGAAACCATATTTCCCTGGTTGTTTTCTTATACCCTACCTCCCAAGGCTTCTGATATTCCCAAATAGTAGACAAGGAATGTCAACTTCAGGATTAACAAAATGGCAACTTTCCTTGCAGAGCTGAGGCAGCATGCCCAGCTTTCCAAATACCTCCCAGAACAGTAACCACACTGGACAAGACTGCAGGAAGGCACATGCTGGGAGAAAGAGGTCCATGTCAAGGCCAAGTACTGAAGCTCTAAGAGCAACACGTGATTTTACCCTGGACAATCCAATCCAAACCAATCCAATCTTGTCCTTTACATTCTGACCCTTATATAATTTCTGTTCAGGCTACATATGCAAACAAAATAGGAACACACAAGTCAACATGTATATTTTTGGGGTCACAGATTTATTCAACACAAAACAATCACCTCCAACTTTACTGAGGTGGCTGACCACGTCCACGACCAAATCCTCCTCTCTGCAAGAGAAAGCATATGAAATCAGCATTTAGTAGTAGGCCAAGGTTCCCAAAGCAAAGGGCTGAGTGTGCAGGCAATAGCGCGCCCCACCCCTGCCCCATCTCTTACTGGCTGTGGGGCCACAGTCCCCTCCTAGGACTGTTTGCAAATGGGAATATGGCATTCACTCAAGAGTGTGCTCTTCTAGAAAGGGAAGTGCCCAGCACAAAACATGTATGCCGCACATGCCTACTTTTCACAAATGAGACCCGAGAGCAATCAAGTCCTGCGCATCTTACCACAGGACAGTTGCCCCCAATTGTAGCATGCCAGCCCCATGCAGACCACTTGACCTGAATTAATCTGCTTTGAAATAGTTAAACTCACCACCTCTATTTTACAGATGAGGAAAATAAGGCAAAGGAGAACCTGCCCAACATCAAGCCATCTGAAGGTAGAAGATTCAACGCCACTATGTAAACTGTGTCCCTAAAACCTATAGACCCACAGGGCTAAAGCCAAAACTATTTATGGAGTACACGCCATAGGATACTCACGAACTGGAATTCAGTTGCTGACCCAGCCCCAGCCTCGGCTTTCTTATCGGCACCAGCTAGAAAGAGAAACACCATTTTAAGTTAAAATCACTTGACCCAATCTTGCAGGAAGCCATGCCAGCAGATGTACTACTCTGTGAGGTACCAGTAAATCACACCAGCTGTGGGAAACATCTTTGGAGTCACCCTCCCCCTATTGCCCCCCAGGCCATCCTTCTCAAGTTGTCAGGCAGTCCAAAGTACCACCTCCTCCAGGAAGGCTGCCCTGATCAAAGCCTGAAATACATGTCGTTCCCATATGCCCCCAAATGACCCCTACTTCCTACTGCTGCCTATGTTTCAGAGAAGCACCTAGCTTAAATAAGTGAAAAAGTAAGAGGTAAAGGACACAAGTGCCCACAGAAACAAAAAGCAACTTTGTGACCATTTTAAAGCAGCAAACATAATGAAAAATCTAGTGCTGCTCTATTCTATAATAGTCACTCATCCAAATTGAGATGTGTTCAAAATATGATTTTAAAAGTCTGTTTGCAGAAGTGAATTATTACTACTATCCTGTAAGATGTTTAGGTTAAGTGCTCACTTTCATGTCACATATAACAATCAGAAATAACAGAAAGAAAGCAAGGGTGGTAGAACTTAAATTTCCATTTAACCTTGCTTTTACAGCATAATTCACTTTCTGCAACAACAGAGTGACTAAAAATGTGCTAAATTCTGTCACTCATCTGTGAAAAACACCACCAAGGCTCCTCACCTTATTCAAGATTAAAGTAAAAAATCTCAGCACATGCTGGTGGCTCAGGGGTTAAGCCCTGGGGCAGTCAACTTACAGCCAAGGTGTGTGCAGTAGGGAGATGGATGATGACAACTAAAAAGTCACCCTCTTTCTTCCTGCTGCCTGACTGCCTTCCTCTCAAAAACGAAATCAATCCATCCATCCATCCATGCCTGAGGAACTTTGCTTGGAATGCTCGTTCTGTAAGACTTCCCTTGACAATCTGATTCAAAATTGCTAACACCCTAATTTTCCCTGCAGCATCCATCCCATTGACACTACATACTAACTTTTGCTTACCAGTCTAGTACTACTAAAATGAGAAGAGCCTTTTGGTCTGTTATGCACACCATCTCCCCAGCAGTACATGGCACACCACGGGCATTCAATATATATTTGTTAAATGAACAAATATTAGTTATTCCAAGTCAATAAAAACATCGATTTAAAAACAAGATTTCAAACTATTTTTGCAGTAAGAAAACAAATATAATGTGAGTGGGCCCTGCCCTCAAGAAGCTTACAACAAAGGAACATGCCAGAAAACAAAAGCATGTTACCTTCCTCAGTTTTCAGTTTTGCTCTAGTGAAAGGCCTTGGGGGCTTCTATGTCCCCACACCAGAAGGCATCCCTCCTAATCCTTACCCACCAAACCCCTGCAGACTCCAGCTGGAGATGATCTCAAAGAGGGAACCAAAAATTTTTCCTGGTCGCCTTGGTATCTTCGAGGGCTGAGCCCCAGCCAGAGAGGACTGAGAACAGAGATTCCACCCATTCCACACTCATGATAAAGACAATGCATTACTCACGGGGCACAGCACTCCGTCTGTAGGTGTCTCTGTCAGCTTCTCCTCGTGTAAATCTTGCAGGTCGCTCACCTTCAAGACCTATACAAATTAAAATTAAAATATGCTGTGAACACACAACAATGTAGGAACTATTTTCTTCATATCAAGAAAAGAAATCTCTTCTACCCTCACTGGGCAACAACTTAGTTTTGATTTGATGGGGTAACAGAATAAGTGCTCCCACACCCAGAATGTCAGCAAGCTTGACAGAAACAAGATTGACATTTTGGCTCCTCAAAGACCTAAAAAACCCTCACATCTCAATTAAAAAACTATATACCTGCAAAAGGACTTTCTTCTACATTTCTAAACATTACTTGGCAAGTTAACAAACCTAATGAATTCTACAAACATCTGAAAAGCCAACAATCTGAACCTGATCCTGTTCTAAGTGGAAAACTTCCTGTGAATTAGAATACATATTTTTAAAAAGCAGATTCTAAGATACAATGGAAAAGCTTTGCTTTGACATAACCCTAAGAATCAGAATCCCCTAGGGACCTTTCATAAAAAATACCAATTCCAGAGCTTCACAAAGTCTCTCCTGGGGCACCTGAACAGTCTGATGAGCACTTCATCTCATCATCCAAGCCCACAAATTGCTTTCTATTAAGCTCCTGTGACAAGGTTTTATTTTTCAAAACCCAATGAAAGGGAACCAAAACTTTGACAATATGCCAACTGTGAGCCAGCAATGATCTCCAGCCAGAAGATAATTCCCCTCTCCCTCCTCCTCCCCGCAAGCATATCCCTTTGCACCACTGTATACACATCAGTTCTCTCCCATGAAAGACTTGACTTTTGGCTCTCACTGCCAAGAAATCCTAGAAAATGTATTTTCTTTCACAGGTGGTATGCAGTTTTGCTCTGGACTTCTTAGGGTTAAGCACAACCTCACTCTCCTGGAAAGTTCATCGTTCTATGTGACTGGTCACAGGAACATTCTGTTTAGCGTAATCTCCCAGGATGGTCTGAAGATCTGCATCCAGTTTCACAAGTCCTCATGTCAAGGGACAAAGTTGCCAGGACTTCTTAGGGTTAAGCACAACCTCACTCTCCTGGAAAGTTCATCGCTCTATGTGACTGGTCACAGGAACATTCTGTTTAGCGTAATCTCCCAGGATGGTCTGAAGACCTGCATCCAGTTTCACAAGTCCTCATGTCAAGGGACAAAGTTGCCAGGACTTCTTAGGGTTAAGCACAACCTCACTCTCCTGGAAAGTTCATCGCTCTATGTGACTGGTCACAGGAACATTCTGTTTAGCGTAATCTCCCAGGGTGGTCTGAAGACCTGCATCCAGTTTCACAAGTCCTCATGTCAAGGGACAAAGTTGCCAGGACTAGACCAAGGTCTACACACCAGAGTCCCTTTAAAGTTGACATCCATGGCGTATTGTAAAACCACTCCCCCAGAAAGAGTAGCTTCAGAGAAGGACCATACCTTTGGGCCGAGGCCTGCCAGTCTCAGGCCGGCTGCGGCGCAGGGTGGCAGGCACAATCTCAGGGGGCAGGTGGAGGTAATCACGGAGATACTGGATACCCTCATTGGTAAGGTACCAGTAGAAATGTCTCCAGGCAAATTGTTCCTTCACGTAGCCTCGTGATTTAAGTGACTGTAAAGACAGGAAAACTACTGCTAAGACAGAACTAGAAATATAATACATAGCAGACACGTTTTCCTGGCATTATTTACCCCATAGGCCGTTGGGGCAACAAGTGTCTCTGGTACTCCTGACCTTTCCCTGAAATTTGCCCTCCAGTTAGGGGAAAATCAGTCCATTTGCATCACCCCCACACCCCAAAACTCCCTCCCCAGCAATCCACTGGTTACCTGCATGGCTTTCATGACGTGAAGATTAGGCACATTTTTATCTGCCAGCTCAGGGTGTTTAGGCATGTGGACATCCTTCTTGGCCACCATCACTCCCTCCTTAAAAAGGAGTTCATAAATGGCGATCCGGTTCTTCTTGGGCATCAACATCTGCAAGAAGGAAGCAATGGTTAAGAAGGGTACTCCTGAGAAATACAGCCAGGGTCCAGTAGTAACCAAGTTCATGACCCCGCAATGACCCCACGAAACCACTGTCCAATGAGCTGGAATCTCAAGCCCACAATATAAAGAATGCAGAAAGGAGAAATTCAAACACCACAAAAATCTCCCGCCTTGGCTCCCTCCACCTCGCAAATAGAAAATCAGGTGAGAAAAAGTTGCCAAGATGTTAAAACAAACATGGTGGAGTCACACGTTTGCTCCGGACCATCAATCTCAAAACCACAGATGTCATAGGAAATAGAAATAGAAAATCGGGTGAGAAAAAGGTGCCAAGATGTTAAAACAAATATGGTGGAGTCGCACGTTTGCTCCAGACCGTCAATCTCAAAACCACAGATCTCATAGGAGGGTGCAGACCCTGCATTACTGGACTATTTGGGGACAAACTGTGACGGTACCTGGTGCGGATAGCGTGCCTGTACTTTCAGGTAAGCAAGGGCCCAAAGAGGAAAGTCCTCGATTCAAGACACGCATCTGACCAAGTCAAAAGGCTAAGGCCTTTGCACTCAATTCCTAGCACTCTTACCCCAAAGTAGAGTTCCAGGGCCAGGCACAGAGACAACCCGGAATAAGGGAGTCCTGCCTCGAATAAAGGGCGCGCAGGTGGGGGCCAGTCCCTCTAGCCTCCTCGGGTTAGCCCCCGCCACGCAGGTAGTTCATCCTTCCCTCCACGGTCGGGACACCAATCTTAGTCTTCCAGCGATCCCCCGGAGCCTGGAGTGCGCCCGGACCCGATCACTATTCAGAAAGGGGCGTATGGGCAGCATGCGAGAGCACCCCGCGGCCTGACGCGGGGAAAGTGCGGTGACTACCACAATGATGTGGCCAGGATGGCAACCGATAGAAACCGAACTCCAGAAGAACTCACCGCGGAGGCTGCTCCGTCCCGGACCGGCTCTGGAAAGGAAGGAGCATGCGCGGCGCGGCACTGCGTCTCTTCCGGGCCGACGTGCCCCGCCTCCCGCTAGGACCGGCACGCCGTCTGGGGTGGCCTCGGTGCTGCCTGAAGGACGGGCTGCTACCGTTGGCCACGAACTCTCTGACTGCCGTGGAAATAGCGGCTGGGAGCTTCTGAGCTTGCGTGTTTTGTCAATAAATGGTAGCTTTTCTACTTGGGCAGCCCCTTAAGAAGCGCTACTTCTTTATTGCCTTTTGACAATTTAACTTATTCTGCAAATAATAGCTACCTTTTTTTGGGGGGCGGGGATGGGAGGGCCATACAGATTAAAAAAAATAATAGCAATAATGAAGTAATAAAACAGGAAGAGTCGGCAAGAGTTACTGCTTCGACGTCGCCCCATCATGAAGATCTGGCCCTCAGAGCATCTCTTTGACCAGTCCTGGGAAAGTGTATTATCAGCTAAACGAGGAAACACCCAAACCCTGTGGACCCAAATGTTTTTGGAGTTGATGTGTTTCGATAGATGTATAGATTCCTCGGGAAAAGTACACAGCCACAGACTTCTCAGCAGAGTGCGGACTGCCTTCCACTGTCAACTCTCTTATTGGTGCTGCACAAACCAAAACATCAGTACAAGAACATTCTGTGATTGAGCCTGTAGAGAACACAATGGGACTTAAATCTGCTAATATTTCATTTATAAATAAGGTTTCAGTAGATGAGCATCTTATATACAAACCTTGCATCCTAAAGACCGCGAAAATGCTGTTTTGACTTAAGAAGCCATCATCACTGTGAAAGGGGCAGTGTCAGCAGCTACCTGGAAGGACTGATGGCATGCTCTCTCTTCAAATGCCAGTAAAGGTCGAGAAGCAATGGAATGGATGGCACATGAGTTAAATGCTGAGACTGAGGCGTTGACGACCTCCGACCTCCGCGAGAGGAAGAATAAGACACTGCGGGCGGCAGCAGCATTTGCAGAGAAATGAAAATGGTGCGCAGTGCCCTGTCCTCCAGCCTCTCCAAGCTGGCGATCTTTATTTGTTATTTAAAAAAGACAACTCTCTTTTAGGTAGTTTGGGGGGTTATTTTGTTTTGTTTTTTCAAGGCAAGATGCAGGTAGAAATAAATGAAGGTGAGCAAAGGCAGACAGGCTGGAAGAGAGAGGAGGAAGAAACGCTTCATTTATTTTGCTTTAGTTGTTAGAACCTGGGACTTTGGGATGTGTGTGGACTCCACCCAACCTCTCCTCCACCAGGGCACACTGTAGAATTTTTTTAATAGGCTAAAGAAAGGGTGCATGACTTGATCAAAACAAAGGGCTTCTAAATAGAAGACAGCATCCAAAATTAGTATTGTCTGAAATCACAATTTAATTTTGAGGATTCTAGTAATTATGTGAAAATGTAATAATATTTAGAAAGTACTTGGAAATTGATATTAGCTTATTACATCTCCTTAAGGAGAATTCTAAAGCTTTTCACACACTGAAACTCTAACCTAGCTTTGGACTAACCCCCAAACAAAACAGCCGCCTCTTATGTCACCCTGCAGCAGTGCCCTTGAAAAACTTGATTGCTGGGACTCACCAAAGGGGAGGAATTGAGGCATTTTAGAAGACATAATAATTTGTGTAAAGTAGTTTGCTCTTCTATAAACCACCATTAAAAAATAGTGTTTTAATTTGGCACTTACATGACATTTTTGAAGTGAAAATTATCACTAAAGTAAAAATGACTCCAACAAAAATATGATTTTGTTAAGAAGTACTGTATCAATATGCAAAATTTTACAGCTTCCTTCAGGGGAGAGAAAGAATAAAAACAGAATCCTTTTAACCAAAGATAATTGCTGTTAACAATTTGATATGTATTTATCCTAACTAATAGGCACCCAAGCAAATAATTTTTAACAAAAATGCAATGTTTTTTTTTAATGTACATTATATATGATGTTTGGTAACTTGTATTCCTCTTCCCCTCTGCCCAGTGCTTACCAATACACCATGAATCTCTCTTCATGAAATATTTAAAATTGTAATGACTGGGTAGCAGTCCACAGATGAATCATTTAATCAACATCATGATTGGAGATGCAATATATTTTAAAAGTCCTTTACTATTATAAATCACCACACGCATAGCTGCTTCCTTGCCCAGTATTTTCCTAGATCTGTAATTGTTGAGAACAAACACACTTAGGTTTTTAATACACATACCATGTTGACTTCCAGGGGGTGTTATCAATTACACATGAGTCAGCAGTTATTAATAAGGTGACCTTCCCCCATTGACCCTGCTGATGTTGCACAATGTCATTCTTATTTTTGTCAGTCTATAGGTTAAAATGTTGATCTCAGCAGTCTTTTAATTTCTTGATGACTTCTGCATTAAACATTTTTCTTTTAGGCATTTGTATTTCTTCTTCTTGTTCATTTATATTACTTGCTTTCCCATTGAGAGTTTTTTCTTATTGATTTAAAATCTCTGCATATTAAAGCTACTAGCCCTTTGCTATATTTTTTTCAACTATATTCCCCATTTTTAAATTTTTCTGATTTTCATGGTATTTTGAAGTAGGAGTTTCACATTTCTTTGTATTCAAATCTTTAGGGTTCAAATGTAGGCACAGTGCTTCAAAAATTAATTTCACATGTCAGTATTATGTAAATATTCACCTACAGTTTGTTCAACTATTTTTGTGGTTTCATTGTTTAAAAACAAGTATTCATCAGTTTTGTGAGATGGAAAGAGTTCTTGAGAATAGTTACACAACACGTGCCTTACTTAACACTGTTGAACTGTACACTTAAAATGGTTAAGAAAGTTTTATGTTACATGTGTTTATCACAATTGAAAAATAACTTCATAAATTGTTTACAATACTTTTAAAAGAATCTTGAACATACGGACAAGCAACAACATAATCTAAGGACTGGTCAATCAGACTTGAAAAAGAATACAACTTCTAGAAACAAAAACTAAAATGATTGAACATTAAAACAAATAAAAAGTAAACAATAGGTGTGCCCCGGTGGGGCAGTGGTTAGGTCAATTGCCTTCGAAGGAGCAAGCCGCACATCCCTGGGTTCCAGTCCTGGGTTGAGGGGGAAGCAACCAGTGTAAACAACTAAATAAAAGTAAAATGCTTCCTCCTCTCTCTTCCTGCCCTATTTACTTTCATTCTTACCTACACCTTTCCTTTAAAAAAAAAAAAGTTGAATAAATCAAATTAAATCTATCCCTAAACATAATAAATTTGCAGAATTTTAAAGACAAAGAGAAAATGTTTTTTTCTTTTAAGCGAGGAAGGAAGGAAGGGAGGGAGAAAGGGAGGGAGGGACAGGAGGAAGCATTTAAATTTTTATTTGTTTGTTTTCATTTTGGATTCCCCTCCAACCCTGGGTCCTGGGGCTTTACATGGTCCGCACCTCAGCCATCTCAGCTGCCTGAGCCACCTGAGTCACAAGAATGTGCCCACAAAGAGATTTTAAAAGCAGCCAGCAAAGGTGTGCCCTGGTGACTCAGGTGTTAAGTCCGAACAGATTCTGATATGGTCCATGTCAAAACCCAGGGACCCAAGTTCACACTCCAGGGCCCTGAGAAATAGCCAAAATCAACAAATAAATAAATGCTTCTTTCTGCTCTCCCTTCTTTCCTGCCTACCTACTTGCCTTCATTCCTGCCTGCTTCCTTCCTCTTGGAAAAAAAGGGTGCACCCTTACAGTTCAGGCCCGAGACACTGGTGTGCAGAACTCATACGACCCAAGGACCCAGGTTTGAGACCCTGCGCCAGGGTGACAAACCAAAAATGAGGAATTAAATCAATAAAGATGTTGCTTCCTCCTCTCCCTTCCTTCTTCTCTTGGAGGAAAAATAAAGCAGCCAGCAGAAAATAACAGGTGTGCCGGCTCACTTCCCAGCAGGAACCCTGGGATGCAGTGAATGCAATGTAGGCTCCCAGATGTCCTCCCTTATAGCAGCTGACGTGGTCCTCCTATACTCCCCTCTCTGCTTAAAACTCATCAATGACTCCCCAGTTCACTTACAGAAAGAGTCAGTCTTTAAGTGATTTTTAGTTTAAGTTGACATCTTTTATCCTCCCGGAATGTTTTCCAATGTAAAATTTTTTCCATCCAAAGGGTTAGCGGTCTCTCAACATCCTTCCTCAATAAACTATATGCTTTTTTGAAATCTGCAATACCAATAAATTGTTATGAGGGTTGCATTCCATTTTAGATTTTGTTGCATCTGTGCTATGAGCCATGCTGGTCCCAAAAAAACGTAGTGCAATTTTAAGTAAAGAACTCGAAATTTGTCCTGGGAGAAGAGGGGCTTGGATTCAGGAAGGGACTCACCTAAGACCCTGCGAGGATCTGAGATCACCTAGAGAGGGTGTAAAGTGAAAAGAGGATGAAGAGGGACTCTGTAGCTTTTCTCAATTCACCCTTGGGTGGTATTCCTGTGGGGAGGCAAACAAGAGCATGTGTACTTTGGACAGTCCCCAGGCAACTGGAGTTTCCTTGCTCCTTCCCTTATCCTTGGAATGTAAGGTGCTGCTGCTGTTCTCCAACTCCCAGAGGCTACCCACGGGCATATCCCTAGGCTGACCGTATGTACCATTTTAAATGGGACAGTACTGCTTGTTTTCATATTTCTGGAGTCAATTTTGTCCTGTTTTTAATAAACCAAGGCTGTCAGTAATGGGGCAAAAGAGGCAGTGAGTTGCCCCAGGCCCAGTCTGTTGAGAGGGCCCAAAAGCCCCGTCTCATTTTTGTCTCAGGAAAATGTGGGATAAGAGAAGACATGCTGCTGAGACCATCCGAATGGTGCATTAAAAATCTATTACTCCCTAACTTAGTATAATAGCTTTTTCAGGTTGTAGTGTATAGACCTGGGGCAGGAGCCCTAGCTCTGGGGTCTGGGAGCTTTAGGCTACAGGTAAGCACACAGGGGAGGGGCAGCTATTTCTCAGACTGCTGGAGTCTCTTGTGATCCTCTCTGAGAACTGCCTGCAGACCTGGAAGTTCCACAAATAGAGCTTAGAGGAAAGCACTCAGTTCCCTGAGTTGCAGGCTCTGGCTGTCTGCTGTTATCCTAGGTGAACCATAACTGGGAGAATAAACTCTCGTCACCTGCTGATGGTGGAGGGGCAGGGATTTTGACCTCTGAGCTATTCAGTATGGTGTCTGCCAATGCCAGTGCCACACAGACAAAAGATGGTGGGTGGACGCCTGGCAGCGTCTCTGTGCATTGCAGAGGTGTCTCTCTTTCTCATTCTTCCTGCTGAAGTTTTTGGCTCAACAAATGAAACCCTTCAGTTAGATCTGGGCACACAGCTTATCCTGCTCATTGTCCAGCATCTTCTGCAACCCAGAGTTTTATTGTTCTTCAAAGGAAAGCCCCATTTGTTTTCCACACCAGGATGTATGCACTCCCCTTTAGGGTGAAGTTTGTGAATGCTGAGGTACCTGATGTGGAGTGAGCCTTCAGTCCCTGGGAAAAGCCTCTGTATCACTGGCGTCCCTACTGACCTTGGGTTACAGTGCCTGGGCAGGGACCCCGGTGAGACCGTATGTCAGCTTTTCCTACCCCTCTCGATGTTTTCTATCACTTTCCTCATGGAGATGCCAGTCCTCCAATCCTAATTATTTCTTGAAAGCTGTAGTTTGCATCTAGATGTGATTTTGGAGGTGATCTTGTAAGTCCGCCATCTTTATCCTAAATGATGGATCAAAATCCCAGAGAAAAACTGTAATGCAACAGAATTAAGTAAACTACCTGAAGAAGAGTTCAAAGCAAGAGTCTGATGATTCTCTATGAAATTAGGAAAACAATGAATGCACAAAATAAGATCCACAACAGTGGGTCTCAACAGTAGACTGGAAAAAGCTTCCAGTTGACTCAGCGAGCTAAAAGAAAGGGCAGTAGAAAGCAGTCAACAGGCTAGCAAAGAGAGAAAAGAATGAAAAGAAATGAAGATGGCACACGAGATTTATGAGTTAGCATCAAGAGGAACAACCTTTGCATCATAGGGGTTCCAGAAGGAGAAGAGAGAGATAAAGGGACTGAAACCCTTATTTATTTATTTATTTTTAAAGGAATGGTGTAGGCAGGAATGAAGGCTTGTAGGCAGGCAGGAAGAACAAAGAGGAGAAAGTGTTTTATTTATTTTATTTAGTTGTTCATATTGGTCATTTTAATTGGCCCTGAGATGCGAACCCAGGACCTTGGTACGTATGTGGACAGTGCCCAACCACTACTCCACCAGAGTGCACCAGGACAGAAAACTGAACAGAAGAAATAATAGCTGAGGCGCACCGTGGTCGCTCAGGTGCTAAGTTTATGACTGGGGCACAGACCACATAAAGCCTAGGGACTCAAGTTCTCAACCGGCTTTGTGGGGAACAACCAAAAATGAACAAATAAATTAAAATGCTTCCTGTTCCTCTCTTTTCCTTCCTGTCTGCTTGCCTTAGTTTCTGACTTCCTCTCAGAAAAAAAGAAAAAAGAAAAAGACATAGAAAAAGAACAGTGAGAAGTTCCCTAACCTGGGAAAGAAAACAGACATATAAATACAGGAAGCTCAAAGAATTAAAAAAAAAAGAAAAAGAAAAATCCAAAGTGGCATACAGCAAGACACATTAAATTAAATTAAAATGATCCAAATTCAAGATAAAGAGAGACTCTTAGAAACAGCGAAAGAAAAGTGAGTCATATAAGAGACACTCTGTAAGATTGTAAATTTCTCAGTGAAAACTTCATAGGCCAAAAAGAGTTGGCATGATATAGTCAAAGTGTTGAAAGAAAAGAACTTATGTCTAAGAATATTCAACCATGCTAAATATCATTAGAATTGAAGGAATGATTAAGAGATTTCCAGAAAAACACAAGTTAAAGGAATTCATCACCACTAAACCAATCTTGCAAGTAATGCTATAGGGATTTCTGAAAAACAAATGAAACCCCACTGGAAGAAGCAAGACACAAAAAACACAAAATGTGTGGAGGAAGAGAATATAAAATGTGGACTGTTAGAATGAGCTTGAGATTAACTTGCTTTCACTTTAAAGTAGGTTGTAGGCACAACAGTGAAATATCATCTTGCCTCTATGAGAATGGCTTCTGCAGAAGACAAAACAAGTGTTGTCCAGGATATGGAGAAAAGGAAAACTGAGGCTCCGTTGTGGGAGTGTAAACTGATCAGCCGTTAGGAAAGTAGCGTGGAGATACCTCAAAAAATTGAAAATACAGATTTCCATATGATTCTGTTATCTCACTTCCAGGTTTTTGCTTGAACAAAGGAAAAACATAGCGTATCTTTTTGGCTCAGGGGTCTGAGACGCTGGTGTGCAGACCACATACAGCCTAAGGACCTGGGTTCAAGACCTGGGGCCAAGAATGAACAACTAAATAAATAAGTGTGGTCCCTCTTCTTTCCTTCCTTCCTCCCTTCTTTACATGCTCTTTCCGCCTCTCTCTTCCTTCCTCTCCTAAAAAAAAAAATATGAAGAGATATGTACACCCTTGTGTTTACTGGAGTATATTTACAATAGCTAAGAGCTGGAAGCAACCTAAGTGCCCACTGACAGATGAATGGATAGAGAAGATGTCACACACACACACACACACACACACACTCTGGAATACTACATACTATTAAAAATGGATGAAATCTTGCATTTGGAGTAAGATGAATGGGTCTAGAGGGAATTATGCTTAGTGAAATAAGTGAGAAGGAGAAAGATACCTTATGAGTTCACTCATGTGTGGTCCACAGAGAAACCAAACAAGCAAATGAACCAAAACAAATGAAAATGGACATTTGATCTATAGACCAAATTAGTGGCTACCAGAAGGGAAGGCAAGTTGGGTAAAAGGGACCAATTACATGGTGAAAAATAAATTGGACTGTTGGTGGTGAACTTAAAATAGTATATTTATATACAGATAGTATATACATAGTGTATATATATGCAGATGTTGATTGACTTACAATGGTGTATGTGTTGGACCTATATAAGGCAATGTTCCTTCAAAATATTTTTAAAATTTAAAATAAACAAAAAGATAACTAATAGATGTGACATAAAGATGAGTTAATGTTCAGGCCTGGAACATTGTAAGTGATAATTATTATTATAATAGGCACCTAAACAATATTCACTGCATAGATAAGTTAATACTGATGCCACATTCCCCTGTAATCACAAGCATTGTCAGAAACATTATTATACTAGAAATTAGAACATGTTGCAAAATGGCTATCAGGTGAAATTTGATTTCAAACGTCTTGTCTGGTCAATGTTGAATTAGTCTCCACTATATTCTGTTAAAATAATTTATGTTAAAAAAAAACAAACAAAACGAGGCATGTCCTTGGGTCTCAGGTGTCTGGGGGTGTGACTCACAGAAAGTCCAAAGACTCAGGGTTCGCTGTCAGGCAGGGATGGGCCATGGGTAGGGGACTGAGATCAGAAGTGGGGAGCCGTTCCTATGAAAAAACTTTGCTTCAGGGAATCACCTGAACCCAAAGGCAGGCAGCTGGGCTAGGACATGGTGAGCACAGCTGACCTCAGGAAGACTCAGAATTTATTTTTTCTGTAGGAAAGTTACAGGCTGGAATGAAGGCAAGCAGAGGCAGGAAGACAGGAAAAGAGAGAGGAAGAAGAAGCGTTTTATTCAGTTCATCTCGGTTGCTCCCACCAGCCCAGGGAGGCGAACCCAGGATCTTAGGATGTTTGTGAACTATGCTCAACGGCTGCTCCACCAGGTCGCACCAGGGGCAGGATTTTATTTGAAGTCCAGTGAAAGCACAGAAAGATTTCAAACAGTGGCGTCTGATCAGTTGCATGTTTTAAAGAGGTCACCTTTATAATAAAGCTCAATCCCACTTTTACCACTCCTGCCTGATAGTGTGCGGAGGTGCAGGTGTATCATCTGCCATTAACACACGCACACACAGGCGCACATGCACGCGCGCACACACGCAGCCCAAAAACAAAAAAAAATGAAGGCTCAGAGATATAGATGCTTCTTTCACAAGGTCACAAAGCTCAGAAGAGATGGAACAGAGCCTGTGGGCTTCCCCGCTGTCCTCTACAGTAAGGACTTCCTGCTGGGTCAGGGGCAGGAAGCCAGAACCCAGAACTGGGAGCAATGGGGATTTGGTCTCCTCCCTGCTGCCCTTTAGAATCCGTTAAAAATCCCTTCACCTATGGAGCACCCATGTGGCTCAGGCGGCTGAGGTAAGGACCAAGGACCTGGGGAAAAATCCATTCACTCAGGCCACATCCTAGATAAGTTAAATCAGACACTCTGGGACCCAAATGTTAGTATTTTATTTAGATATTTTTCTTGGTGTATAATATTCATACAGCAAAAGCATATGAATCTTAAGCTTCCAGTTTAATGTAATGTAATGTTTACAAGTGTGTGCAAATTCATGTTAACTACCAACCAGATCATGAAATAGAATAGGGCGCGCCCTGGCAGAGTAACATTTTGGTCAGCTGCCTCCAGTCGATGCAGTCCACATACATCCCGAGGACCCGGGATCGCGTCTCGGACCGAGGGGCGGGGCGGGGAACAACCAAGATGAACTACTAACTAAAACAAATAAAGAATAGGTCCAACACCCAGAGTTGCCCTTTCCAATTCATGCCCTCATCCATTACCAGGTACACACTGTTCTGACTGATGTCACCACAGCATTTATTCATTTATGTCTGGCTGTCTGCCGCACTCCATCCATGGCCTGGAGAACCCATGTCATAGGTGTAAGAAAAGTCAGTTGCTGAGTGGCTTTCTACTGGATAGATATACCACCATTTTTCAAAGTCTGTTTACCAACTGATGGACATCTATGCTGTTTTCAAAACAAATAAAGCTGTTAAGAATGTTCTTACTCAGGGCACCCTGGTGGAGTGACAATTAGGTCAGTCACCTCTGCAGGACACAGGCCACATACCCTGGCGTTCAAGTCCTGGGCCCTGGGGGAGCAACCAGCATGAACGACTTAATGAAAAATTAAAAAGGGGTGTTTCTTCCTCTTCTCTTCCTGCCTGCCTACTACTGCCTCTTT